>JANKKI010000343.1:0-266489 GCA_025175665.1 Cinchona pubescens
GATGTGTACGTAAGAGACAGAGTAAATCTCGTTATTAGATATTCTTATCTTTTCAACATGTATCATATCGATTAGATCACCTTTCTAGTTTCTTAATTATCTCCTAATATTTTATCATGTGTTCTCCTTTTGCATTTCATAACATAGAACAATTAGTCAATTTCTTGGCTCTCAATATCGAAGCGATCGCAACTTCTTCATGCTTACTCGTAAATAAGCAAGTTTGATCGCCTCATTTCTATTCTTTTGCAAATGATATTAGATGATGTATTAGTTCTAAATCTTCAAGGAATAGGTCCAGCGCATGGTTCATAATCCATTCTTATTAAAACATATTTATGTTCTAATAGTACGAAATTTGATCTCAAATGTGCTATGATTGGAACTCCTCTCATATTTCATAATCCTACACGACTAATCTCCTTTCTTTGTTCTGTGAATTGCATATGTTATGTCTCCTTTTGTTGTTCATTGTATAGCACGATTATTGCATTTCTTAGTTCTCAATATTGTACGATTATCACTTCTTCCTTTGGCATTATACAAGGTGTGTAATTGGCTTCATTTCTCAGTTCATTTTCAAATGAGGTTAGATAATCCTCATTTGTTCAAACTCTTTTCAATTTGAACTGATTCTTGGTTCTTAATCTAGCATAATTAAATCACATTTTACGTTGTTATCATGAATTACACACCTTGTATAATGCCAAAGGAAGAAGTGATAATCGTACAATATTGAGAACCTGTCTCTTATACACATCTAGATGTGTATAAGAGACAGGCGCTGGACCTATTCCTTGAAGATTTAGAACTAATACATCGCATTTAGTCGTACTATATTATGACTATGATTAAGCACGTATACTTGAAGGCATAATTAATTGGCCTGATTTCTCAGTTCTTTTTCTTATACGATTATATAATCTCTTAATTATAAATCTTTAATGAATACGAACCGCTCTTGGTTCTTTTTAAATCTAATACGACTACTTCTCCTTTATTAGTTCTCAATCTTGTTTGATTGTATCTCCTTTTGCGACTTAGAATATATTAGGATTGCAAATAAGAGTCGACTTTCTTAGTTTTCAATAGCTTAAGATTACACTTCTTCCTTAGTTATTAAGCTAATATAGTTGCCTCCGTTCTCTTTTGAATGCGATTAGATAATGCATTTGATCGAAATCTTTTGTGCACAGGTCCCACACATGGTTCTCAATCTAGTCTAACTAGGTCACGTATTAGGTGCTTATCATCCGTTATTAGATATTCTTATCTTTTCAACATGTATGTCGATTAGATCACCTTTCTAGTTTCTTAATTATCTCCTAATATTTTATCATGTGTTCTCCTTTTGCATTTCATAACATAGAACAATTAGTCAATTTCTTGGCTCTCAATATCGAACGATCGCAACTTCTTCCTTACTCGTAAAGCAAGTTTGATCGGCCTCATTTCTCTATTCTTTTGCAAATGCTATTAGATGATGTATTAGTTCTAAATCTTCAAGGAATAGGTCCAGCGCATGGTTCATAATCCATTCTTATTAAAACATATTTATGTTCTTACAGACTTGTGAAATTTGATCTCATATCTTTTCCGAATGTGCTATGATTGGAACTCCTCTCATATTTCATAATCCTACACGACTAATCTCCTTTCTTTGTTCTGAATTGCATATGTTATGTCTCCTTTTGTTCTAGATTGTATAGCTCGATTATACGATCTTTCTTAGTTCTCAATATTGTACGATTATCACTAATTCCTTTGTCATTATACAATTGCGATCGTTCGCTTCATTTCTCGTTCATTTTCAAATAAGGTTAGATAATCATCTTTTGTTCAAACTCTTTTCAATTTGAACTGATTCTTGGTTCATAATCTAGCATAATTAAATCATATTTTACGTTGTTATCATGAGTTATTAGAACTTATTATGTTTCTACATGTACTTTGTTGAGAACTATGAGATCAAATCTTAATCCTATGCGAACTTTATCTGTCTCTTATACACATCTGTCGCATATGATTAAAAAAAAAGAAAGGAGTTCTCGCATTTGATCATAGTGGACTGGGAGTATGTAGTCGTTATATTTGGCCTCATTTCTCACTTATTTCTTCAAAACCATCATATTATATTTTAGTTCTTATTCTTTTATGCGTAGTTATCACTCAGGGTTCTTAATTAGGCCAAATCAAATCGCATTTAAAGTTCTTATCTTGAGTTTCGAGATTTACTTTTATAAGAACTCCTGTTATATTAGCTTAATAACTAAGGATGAAGTGTAATCGCTGTCTTAATCCTGCACGATTAGATCTCCTTTCGTGTCATAATATAGTACGATTAGACCCTTTCTTTCTTCTCAAAATCGTACTATTACAATTTCTTCCTTAATCGTTGTGCAGGCATAATTAATAGGCCTGATTTAAGAGTATCTTTTTCTTATACGATTATATAATCTCTTAATTATAAATCTTTAATGAATACGAACCGCTCTTGGTTCTTTTTAAATCTAATACGACTACTTCTCCTTTATTAGTTCTCAATCTTGTTTGATTGTATCTCCTCTTTGCGACTCAGAATATATTAGGATTAGTCGACTTTCTTAGTTTTCAATATCTTACGATTACACTTCTTCCTTAGTTATTAAGCTAATATAGTTGCCTCCGTTCTCTTTTGAATGCGATTAGATAATGCATTTGATCGAAATCTTTTGTGCACAGGTCCCACACATGGTTCTCAATCTAGTCTAACTAGGTCACGTATTAGGTGCTTATCATCCGTTATTAGATATTCTTATCTTTTCAACATGTATGTCGATTAGATCACCTTTCTAGTTTCTTAATTATCTCCCTAATATTTTATCATGTGTTCTCCTTTTGCAATTCATAACATAGAACAATTAGTCAATTTCTTGGCTCTCAATATCGAACGATCGCAACTTCTTCCATACTCGTAAAGCAAGTTTGATCGGCCTCATTTCTCTATTCTTTTGCAAAAATGCTATTAGATGATGTATTAGTTCTAAATCTTCAAGGAATAGGTCCAGCGCATGGTTCATAATCCATTGCCATATTAATATTACAACATATTTATGTTCTTACCTTGTGAAATTTGATCTCATATCTTTTCCGAATGTGCTATGATTGGAACTCCTCTCATATTTCATAATCCTACACAACTAATGAAATATTCTTTGTTGTGAATTGCATATGTTATGTCTCATTTTGTTGTTCGTTGTATAGCACGATTAGTTGCATTTCTTAGCTCTCAATATTGTACGATTATCACTTCTTCCTTTGTCATTATACAAGGTGTGTAATTGGCTTTATTTCTCAGTTCTTTTTCAAATAAGGTTAGATCTTCATCTTTTGTTCAAACTCTTTTTGAATTTGAACTGATTCTAGGTTCTTAATCTTGCATAATTAAATCTCATTTTACGTTGTTACCATGAGTTATTAGAACTTATGTTTCTAGATGTACTTTGTTGAGAACTCCTTTCTTTTTTTTTAATCATATGCGACTTGATCCCAGTTATTAGTATTTAATCTTGTACGATTTGTCCCCTTTCTTAGTTCAATTGCTGAATAGGAGGCTGCCATACAGATGAGATTTTGATAACAAGACAGGGTCTAGGGTGTCATAATATAGTACGATTAGACCCTTTGTTTCTTCTCAATATCGTACTATTACAATTTTCTTCCTTAATCATTGTGCAAGCATAATTAATAAGGACAGGATTTCTCAGTTCTTTTTCTTACACGATTAGATAATCTCTTAATTATAAATCTTTAATGAATACGACCCGCTCTTGGTTCCTTTTAAATCTAATACGACTACTTCTCCTTTATTAGTTCTGCTTCATGATCAATCTTATTTGATTGCTAAATCTCTTTTTGCGACTCACAACATATTACGATTAGTCGACTTTCTTAGTTCTCAATATCTTACGATTACACTTCTTCCTTAGTTATTAAGCTAATATAGTTGCCTCCGTTCTCTTTCAAATGCGATTAGATAATGCATTTGATCAAAATCTTTTGCACACAGGTCCCACACATGGTTCTCAATCTAGTCTAACTAGGTCACGTATTAGGTGCTTATCATCTGTTATTAGATATTCTTATCTTTTCAACATGTATGTCGATTAGATCACCTTTCGAGTTTCTTAATTATCTCCCTGATATTTTATCATGTGTTCTCCTTTTGCAATTCATAACATAGAACAATTAGTCAATTTCTTGGCTCTCAATATCGAACGATCGCAATTTCGTCCTTACTCGTAAAGTAAGTTTGATCGGCCTCATTTCTCTATTTTTGCAAATGATATTAGATGATGTATTAGTTCTAAATCTTCAAGGAATAGGTCCATCATAGCGCATGGTTCATAATCCATTCTTATTAAAACATATTTATGTTCTTACCTTGTGAAATTTGATCTCATATCTTTTCCGAATGTGCTATGATTGGAACTCCTCTCATATTTCATAATCCTACACGACTAATCTCCTTTCTTTGTTCTGAATTGCGTATGTTATGTCTCCTTTTGTTGTTCGTTGTATAGCACGATTAGTCGCATTTCTTAGTTCTCAATATTGTACGATTATCACTTCTTCCTTTGTCATTATACAAGGTGTGTAATTGGCTTCATTTCTCCGTTCTTTTTCAAATAAGGTTAGATCATCATATTTTGTTCAAACTCTTTTTCAATTTGAACTGATTCTTGGTTCATAATCTAACATAATTAAAACACATTTTACGTTGTTATCATGAGTTATTAGAACTTATTATGTTTCTACATGTACTTTGTTGAGAACTCCTTTCTTGTTTCTTAATCCTATGCGACTTGATCCCAGTTATTAGTATTTAATCTTGTTGTACGATTTGTCCCCTTTCTTACTTCTCACTAGGTAATCCGGGAATGGCAGCCACTGTGATTAAGCACGTATGCTTGGCCTCATTTCTCACTTATTTTCTTCAAAACATCATATTATATTTTAGGTTCTTATTCTTTTTTGAATTTTTTTTTTTTTTCTGTCTCTTATACCCATCTAATGGGAAAGAGACAGGCTATTTATTTTATAGAGGTTCATGGTATCTCATAAAAACTAAGAAAGTGTACTAATCCTAGACCTAGTCCTAATGTGTTGCCGAAAGATACATCCTATTGCAAATCCAATGTATGTTGAGTACGAGCACACCCCTCTTTGTGCCATTAGATCTGCTTGCAAGCGTGGTTTGCTTTAATAACCATTTGAAAATGACAGATCAAATGGTCATTGTAAGGAGTTCAGACACAGTAAAGGACATCCATTGCCATTCCCGGATTACCTTTAGAGGCACCATCCACATTTAATTTGAAGCACCCCGGAGGAGGGCATTCCCATTTGACCGCCAAGATTCTCTTAGGTTTTGTTTGTAAGAGTTGAAAGCAAATGTCCCGTGAGAGAAGCAATTCATCAAGAGACAGCTTCACAAGAGAGGGTCTAATCGTAGGAAATATTCACTAAATATGAGTTGATGTTGGCAATGATGCGTGCAAAGACTACTAATCGTAAGATCTGTCTCTTATACACATCTAGCTTTCCATAAGAACCAACATATTATACAAGGGAGGATTTTGTGGATTAGCCCAATTGTGGAAGAGGGTGCTGCAGCCCACCACCATGAGCTAAGCTTGTCTAAGATGGTCGTTGCAGCTAAATGAAGGTGCGATCATCACTTCTAGCCAAGTTTCGAAAAAGTACCAAACTTGGCGTGAGATAGCGCAGCCCACAAAAAGATGATCCAAGGACTCTCCATGACAACGTAGTAGCACTAGATGTGTGCCAAGAGACAGATATTTTGATGCTGACAATCAGCTTTTCCTTAGCCTTCAAGTGAGATGTGTATAAGAGACAGAGTTAGGAGATCTTAGTCTTATCTCTTATACACTCTAGATGTGTATAAGAGACAGGCTCATGAGGTGCCTGGCAGAAGAGGAAGACTTTTGGCAGCAAAAAGCGGGGATGAAATGGCTGACAATCCGGTCTGGTTCATCAATTTCTTGTTTGGTCGAGTGATAACATTGATGAATTACGACAATGGTTTGCAGCTCCTCCATGGAGTATCTCTCGTCCAAAGAGGAAATATTCCAATCATTAGAACCCCAAACATGGGAAACCTTGAGCTGCCCATCATACACTGTTCTACCTTGTGGGAAAGAGGTCAGTATTTGGTCCATACCATTAGAAACTGATACTTGGTTCTTAATCTAGCATAATTAATTCACATCTTCTAGTGGTGGAATCCCTAGACCATTGGAATAGGTTGGCTGGCAAACTTTACCCCATGCGATCCAATGTCGTTTTAGCACCTCGCTTGAGCTGCCCGGAAAAGTTTGCAAATTGCCGCTCCAACTCTTTAATTACTGATCTTGGGGAAGGAGAACCGATAATAGGTAGATGGGAATGCTGCTCGAACATGCTTGATTAGAATTAACCGACCTCCGGAGAGAGGAACCTCGTCTCGCCATCCATGAATCCGGAAGCTACCTTCTCAACAAAGTACATGAAAGGTGATCTAATCGACTGGACAGTTCTGAAAAGTGCTAAGAAGCTCTAATAACAGACTGTCTCTTATACACATCTCCCTTTGTGAAAATGACAATATCATCTGCGAAGGCCAAGTGGAAGAGTAGTTGGGCATTGTTGCGGGAGTCAGATAGGAGGTCTATCTCAATCTTGTGTAGAATGGCATATAAGAAAGACCATGAAAGCCTATCAATCGCCTTGGCGAGGTCGAGTTTGATGATCAAATTTCCTCCCCTCGTCTTCCGATCTATGAAATTGGTCATTTCTTGCACAAGAAGAATGTTATCGGCAATGTCCCTCCCTTGAACATAGGCCATTTCAGCCGAACAAGTGGCCTATCGTAGGATGAGGAAAGTCGGTTGGCCAATATCTTGTGCAGATTTTGTTGAAGAAAGTGCACAAGCTAATGGGCCTAAGTCACTAGATGATGTGTTAAGATTGGCACTCTTTTCCTTGGGACTTAGAGATTTTCTTAAAGGAGCTAAGTTGCCACGAATGTTTACTAGCTCCTCTTATACACATTAGATCTGTATAAGAGACAAGGAAAAGATAGTGGTGAACGAAATGCAAGGTAGTGAAGAAAAGATGTTATAGCCAGACAGGAGGGCTGCTCCATTAGGATTAAGGGTGAACACGGCCTCCCTCAGCTCCCCTTCTGACAATTCCTTTAATAAACCCCGGTTGTCCTCCTCGAAAACTGTGCATGGGAGGTACTCGGTGAAAGATGGGTCAATTCCAGCCGTATTGTTAGAGGTCAAGAGCTCCTGAAAGACCTTAACCCCTGCACGTTCAATGAGCTGCAAATTTTCAGTCCATTCCCCATCAATTTTGATCTTGGAGATACGCAATCTTTGTCATTTAGCTAGGAGGGTTGAGTGGAAGAATTTGGAGTTTTTGTCACCCTCTTTCAGCCATTTCATCCCCGTATTTTGCTGCCAAAAGGCTTCCTCTTCTGCCAGGCACCTCATATGGACCGCCTGGGCATGAGCTAAGGCAATTTAAATTACTTAATCTGGTGTGCCAAACAGTACTTCTTCCTTGATTTTGACCTCTTGTTCGGCTTCTTTAACCTTGTCAAAGACATTGCCAAATACCGTGTGACTCAAATTCCTGAGTTCGGCTTTTAGCCTTTTGAGTTTTGAAGCAAAAATGGAGATAGAGGAGCCATTACATTGCAGCTGCTAGGGTCTTGAGAAGGTGTTCAACACTAACTTGTTGAAAGGCTGCTAGAAAATGTGTGTTACAAACAAATCTGTCCAGCCTCTTCCATACCAAATTTCCAAGTCTATTCCCACGCCAAGTGAATTTACAGCCTTGAAAAGGTAAGTCCACCAAGCCACATGCATGTAGAGTTGATTAGAGATCTAGCTTATTCAGAACTGGCTCCATAGCTGGCTCCATAGGCTTATTTGACATTTGATGTTTTATTTGATTAACCTAAAAAGCCAAATTTTGCCATTTGAGTTGCACTCACAGCTATCAAAACCTAGCTTATTAGAAAACATTAGGATTCTAGCTTTGTCAACCATTGGCTCCATTAGAGCAATGAGTTTTATTTGATGTTGTTGAATGATTAACTTTAACCTACGAAGTGAGGGTTTATTAGCTATCCCCCGAATGTTCCAAACTAAAATGCGATCCATTTAACATTGTGGGAGGAAGGCAGCTTGGAATTTGCTTTGGCCAACCTGGTGCGCATTGGCCTTGGCATAGTGTAGGTTCTTTTGCGTCTTTTCTTTTTGGATGAGGTCTTACCAATTGTGTGTGAGGTGGGGGTGATCGGCTGAAGATCCTTGTTGTTTCCATGGCTTGCATGTTAAATGGATCGCATTTTAGTTTGGAACATTCCTCCATTATTTTACCATGAGAGTAGAGTAAATAATCATGCTCCAATTGTCAAATAATTCGAATGTAAGGGGTGTTGGCATGACACAACATAAGAAATTATGGTGGAAGTAAGGAAAAGGTGGATTTGTTAAGAGAACTTCTGTCTTGGCCCCAGTCTCCAAGGGGTTCAACCCTGTGACCTTATACACATTAGATGTGTATAAGAGACAAAAGGATTTGTCCAAGGTCTTACGCTTTGGCCTTATCCATCTGCTGGTTTGAACTTAAAATGCGATTTGATTTGGCCAAATTAAGAACCAACACATCCCATGAGAGGTGGCGTTTGAAACCAGAATCACATCCAGCATGAGTGGTTGTTCTTCCACCAGGTTGCATACTGTCTCTTAATCACAGTAGATGTGTATAAGAGACAGGCCGAGGACTCGCTACTATCATGAAATTTCCGGCATTGGTATTGGAGCTACGTTGGTTGCAGTGGTGGAGTATCCTTTCGGTGGTCCTTCAAGCTTATCACCGCAGGCTATACAATGAACAACAAAAGGAGAATGGAACACCCAAGGGACTGTCCGTGTGTTCCTTTACGAGTCCAACGTGTTCGGATGGGTTGCTTGGTGAGTTCTTTATTTGTTCACCGTTACCTACAGTTGGTTAGATTGAGAACCATGAGAGGTGAAGGATGTCACTTATTGACATGACTAATGTGTATTAGGGAGAGCCACAATAAGAAACTTTGAGCCAACATCGTAGGAAGTCCTCCTCCAATGAAAACCTCATCAATATGTGCTTGTAATCAAGATATCCTATGGTGAACTGACCTTTGAATCCAATGGTGTGAAAGCTTTTACGAAGAGTTTCCATGTTCGGCTTGCCTCTTGGAAAGTTACCCACCAATGTGTAACGAAATGGTGCAGCAAGGTGTTGAACTTCATCTTGGGAGAAGAAAATCGCTGGTTCCCTTTGTGCGTTGAAGAGCTTTCAAGGCGAGATCTGGATTTGGTGCGTGAAGGCTTAGGATTTGTCCACCGAAAGAGCTTGTGCAAGGTTTTGGTTGATGTGTATAAGAGACAGCTTAATCACAGCTGGTTCGACCATGGCTGAGTGGCAAAATGAGGAGAATAGGTGCTCTGTCTCTTATACACATCTAGATGTGTATAAGAGACAGGTTTTAGCCATGGCCTAGCCTTTAGGGGCTGCATGTGTATAAGAGACAGGTTCAAATTGAAAAAGACTTTGAACAAACGATGATTATCTAACCTGAATTACGAGATTTACTTTTATAAGAACTCTGTTCTATTTCTTAATCAAATTAATCAAATGACTCGATCTACTTTGTTTGTTCTTAATCCTGTACGATTAGATCTCCTTTACTGTGTCATAATATAGTACGATTGGACCCTTTCTTTCTTCTCAATATCGTACTATTACAATTTGTATATTAATCATTGTGCAGGCACAATTAATAGGACCCATTTCTCAGTTCTTTTTCTTACACGATTAGATAATCTCTTAATTATAAATCTTTAATGAATACGACCCGCTCTTGGTTCTTTTTAAATCTAATACGACTACTTCTCCTTTATTAGTTCTCAATCTTGTTTGATTGCTGTATCTCTTTTTGCGACTCACAATATATTACGATTAGTCGACTTTCTTAGTTCTCAATATCTTACGATTACACTTCTTCCTTAGTTATTAAGCTAATATGGTTGCCTCCGTTCTCTTTCGAATGCGATTAGAGGATCATTCATTTGATCTAAATCTTTTGTGCACAGGTCCCACACATGGTTCTCAATCTAGTCTAACTAAGTCAAGTATTAGGGCTTATCATCCGTTATTAGATATTCTTATCTTTTCAACATGTATGTCGATTAGATCACCTTTCTAGTTTCTTAATTATCTCCCTAATATTTTATCATGTGTTCTCCATTTGAATAAAATATGAGATCAAATTTCACAAGCTAAGAATATCGAACGATCGTAAGAGAGACCTTACTCGTAAAGCAAGTTTGATCGGCCTCATTTCTCTATTCTTTTGCAAATGCTATTAGATGATGTATTAGTTCTAAATCTTCAAGGAATAGGTCCAGCGCAAGGTTCTTAATCCATTCTTATTAAAACATATTTATGTTCTTACCTTGTGAAATTTGATCTCATATTTTTTCAAATGTGCTATGATTGGAACTCCTCTCATATTTCATAATCCTACACGACTGATCTCCTTTCTTTGTTCTGTGAATTTAAGTTGCATATGTTATGTCTCCTTTTGTGGTTCATTGTATAGCACGATTAGTTGCATTTCTTAGTTCTCAATATTGTACGATTATCACTTCTTCCTTTGTCATTATACAAGGTGTGTAATTGGTTTCATTTCTCAATTCTTTTCCGAATAAGGTTAGATAATCATCTTTTGTTCAAACTCTTTTTCAATTTGAACTGATTCTTGGTTCTTAATCTAGCATAATTAAATCACATTTTACGTTGTTATCATGAGTTATTAGAACTTATTATGTTTCTACATGTACTTTGTTGAGAACTCCTTTCTTGTTTCTTAATCCTATGCAACTTGATCCCAGTTATTAGTATTTAATCTTGTACGATTTCTCCCCTTTCTTAAGAGACAATATCGTACGAGTACAACTCCTTCCACTGTGATTAAGCATGTATATGTGGCCTCATTTCTTACTTATTTCTTCAAAACCATCATATTATATTTTAGTTCTTATTCTTTTATGCGTAGTTATCACTCACGGCTGTCTCTTATACACATCTCAATATATAACTATTACAATTTCTTCCTTAATCATTGTGCAGGCATAATTAATAGGCCTCATTTCGTAGTTCTTTTTCTTATACGATTAGATAATCTCTTAATTATAAATCTTTAATGAATACGACCCGTTCTTGGTTCTTTTTAAATCTAATACGACTACTTCTCCTTTATTAGTTCTCAATCTTGTTTGATTGTATCTCCTTTTGCGACTCACAATATATTACGATTAGTCAACTTTGTTAGTTCTCAATATCTTACGATTACACTTCTTCCTAAGTTATTAAGCTAATATAGTTGTCTCCGTTCTCTTTCTAATGTCGTAATGCGATTAGATCATTCATTTGATCTAAATCTTTTGTGCACAGGTCCCACACATGGTTCTCAATCTACTCTAACTAAGTCACGTATTCGGGGCTTATCATCCGTTATTAGATATTCTTATCTTTTCAACATGTATGTCGATTAGATCACCTTTCTAGTTTCTTAATTATCTCCTAATATTTTATCATGTTCTCCTTTACGATTCATAGAACAGTAAGTCAATTTCTTGGCTCTCATTATCGAACGATCGCAACCTCTTCCTTACTCGTAAAGCAAGTTTGATCGGCCTCATTTCTCTATTCTTTTGCAAATGCTATTAGATGATGTATTAGTTCTAAATCTTCGAGGAATAGGTCCAGCGCATGGTTCTTAATCCATTCTTGTTAAAACATATTTATGTTCTTACGTTGTGAAATTTGATATCATATCTTTTCCAAATGTGCTATGATTGGAACTCCTCTCATATTTCATAATCTCACACGACTAATCTCCTTTCTTTGTCTCTGAATTGCATATGTTATGTCTCCTTTTGTTGTTCATTGTGTAGCTCGATTAGTCGCATTTCTTATTTCTCAATATTGTACGATTATCAATTCTTCCTTTTTCGTTATACAAGGTGTAATTGGCTTCATTTCTAACTTCTTTTTCAAATAAGGTTAGATAATCATCGTTTGTTCAAAGTCTTTTTCAATTTGAACTGATTCTTGGTTCTATATTTTTTTTTTAAGCAAACGAAATATTTTTTATTGATAGAATCAATGATTACAACTGCGAATATTAGGGCAGCCCCTAGCATCTAGGCCAACCAATCCTTTAACAGTAAGGAATGGTATAGCGATCATATTCAACATAATTAGGAAATGCCCTCATTAGCTAAACTATCAGCAACTTGGTTGGCTTCCCTATATACTTGCTTGAAAGTGATGTCTTTCCCAACACAATGGCTGTTGATGAATCGAAGTTGGGAGTCAATACTCCAAATCGGTGCCGATGAGCCCACCAAAGAGTAATGGAGAGCAGTCCCATTTGACAGCTAGGATCTTTTTTGGCTTGGTTTGGATTAATTGGTTACAAATGCCCCATGACAGTAGCGAGTCCTCGGCTGTGGTTTTTTAAAGGGATGAGTTGAGGAGATATTTACTAAATAAGAGTTGATGTCCGCAATAATCCTTGTTGCACTACTTGTGTTGCCATCCAAAACTGCCTTGTTCCTAGCTTTCCATAAGATCCAATAGATGACGCAAGGAAGTATTTTATGGACTACTCCAATTGCGGAAGGAAGGTGTTGCAGCCCACCATCATGAATTTAACTTTTCCAAGATGGTCGTAGATGGAGTAATAGGTAACTCCAGCCAGTCTTCAAAGAATTGCCAAATTTGGCGTGATATTTCACATTCCACAAAAAGGTGGTCCAAGGATTCATCATGACAGCGAAACCAGCACTTAGAGGCCAACGAGAAGCCAATTTTTCGTAAGGTATCATCTAACGGCAGCCGCTTATTCAGCAATTTTCACATGAAAATGGAGATCTTCAACTGAAGTCTCTTGTCCCAAATCATTTGCCGAGAGAGTATACGCGCCTTGGGGGGCTACGTGGATGAGAGTGAGAAAGAACCTTCAGGTGTGAGGGTCCAAACAATGAGGTCCGGTTCACCAGTTAGAAGGCATGGTCTTGTGCTGAGAACTGTTGCGATGTTTTGTAACTCCTCATTAGAGTATTTCTCATCCAGAGGGGAAAGATTCCAGCCATTGTGACCTCCAACGTGTGAAACCTTAAGATGTTCATCATGTACTTGTTCAACCATGTGGAATAAAGGCCCATGTTCAGTCCATGGGTCGAACCAAAATGAGCAATCTGCCTTTCGTGGGAGAAATAATAGCCACTTTTCTGCATCGTCACGAGCTCGCAACATTCTCTTCCAATTATATGAATCATCTAGTGATGCCGAGACTAACGTGGGATGCTCACTATTAAGGTAGCGATTTTGAAGAAAAGAGCACCACAAAGAATTGCTTTTTCGAAATTTCCACTAAAGTTTGATGCCAAAGCCACGAACCACCTCCTCCAGTAAGGGAACCCCTAGACCATATGAGTGTGTGGGCTGGCATACTGTTGCCCATGAGATCCAATGTCGCTTTAGCACCCCTTCCGAGCAACCCCAAAACAAATTAGCAAATTGCCGTTCCAACTCTTTAAGCACTGATTTTGGAGGTAAAAGAACTGACAATAAATAAATTGGGATGCTACTTACATCAGATGCTTGATGAGAAACAGTCATCTAGCCCACACAGAAACTGGTCTGCCAGCCACAGATTCGGGCGGCCACTTTTGCTATTAGTGGCTAGAAGATATTACGTCTTCTTTTGGCCTTTTGAATGGGACAGGCCAAATAGACGAAGGGAAAGGATTTGTGAACAAAGCCCGTCTTTGCTTGAATCAACCGAACTCTGGGTGGAGCTGCCTTTTTGGATAGGTAGAAGGAGCACTTGGACTTGTTAAAGAGCTGCCCGGAGGAGAACTCAAACCTCGAAATAAAGTTCATGAGGCTTCGGATGGACTTGATCTCTCCTTTTGTGAAGATAACAACATCATCTGCAAAAGCCAAGTGAGAGATGGTAGGGCACTTCTTCGGGAGAGAATAATTCGATATTTGGTCTGTTTGAAAATGATCCTTCAATCCTTGGGAAAATGTTTCAAGCATTAAGATGAATAGCAAAGGTGATAAGGGGTCACCCTAGCGAACGCCTCTGGAGCTCTTTAACCTGTCTCTAATACACATCTAGATGAGTATAAGAGAGCATCATATTATGTTGTTAGTTCTTAAAGCATAAAGGAAAGGCCAAGAAAGCCTGTCAAAAGCCTTGGTGAGGTCAACTTTTACGATCATATTCCCTCCCCTTGTTTTCTGGTCTATAGAATCAACCAGCTCTTGGACAAGAAGGATGTTGTCCGCATTGCTGTGGGTAGAGAGAATGTGTACTGCATCCTTCTGTTTCGTCGTTGAGAGCTCAGATAATAATTGCTGATTATCCTCTAATGAGACTTTGCCCTTAAGGTGGTCAAGAAGTGATAGGTCTAAGGGCGTAGCATTGTTAGCGGTCAAGAGTTTCTTAAAGAAGTTAATGCCGTCCTCTTCAGTGAGCTGCGTATTTTCAGTCCAGTTCCCATCTACTTTGATTCTAGAGATACGCAATCGCTGTCTTTTGGCAAAAATGGTAGAATGGAAGAATTTTGAGTTTTGATCCCCCTCTTTCAGCCATTTCATCCCTGCTTTTTGCTGCCAAAAGGTCTCTTCTTCCGCAAGATACCGCATATGAGTAGCTTGTGCATGGGCCAGAGCAATTTGGTTACTTTGGTTGTGATTTTGTAAGAGAGCTTCTTCCTTACTCTTCACTTGTTGTTCAGACTTGTGCACCTTTGTAAAAACATTGCCAAACACCGTGTGACTCCAGTTCCTGAGTTCGGTACAGCCTCTTATCCATACCACGGTACCAAACCTATTCCCACGCCAAGTGAATTTACAACCTTGGAAAGGTAAGTCCATCAAGCCACATTCATGAAGGCAATCGTTGAATTCTCCGGTGGCATCAAGGTGCAACGGACAAGAACCTTGGTATTCATCGGAGCTTGAGATAACATTAAAATCACCTCCAACCAGCCAAGGAGTTTGAGGTTGTATGGCCCGGAGATCCTCCCAGAGTGCTCTCCTTTCCGGTTTCTGTACATTTTGCATATACAAAGAAAGCTGCCAAGGCAGTGTTTTGAGAAGAAGAGGAGATAGAAACGTGTAAAAGCTGGTCAGAACTGAAGCTCGGAGCTAAACCTAGCTTGTTATTCCAAAAAATCCAAATTTTGCCATTAGTGTTACATTCACAACATTCAAAACCCAGCTTTTGAACAAAGAAAGAAATTCTAGCTTTGTCGACCATGGGTTCCAGTAATGCAAGAAGATTTATTCGGCACTGTTTGATGAGTAATTTCAACCTACGCAATGAGGGTTTATTTGCTATCCCCCGTATATTCCATATGAGGATGCTATCCATTTAACACTGAGGGGAGGAGGGCGACCAACCGAGTGCGCATTGGCCTTGGCATGGAATAAGTTCTTTTACGCCTTTTCTTCTTGGACAAGGACTTACCGGCCTGTTGTGAAGTAGGAAGAGATAGTTGAATATCCTCATTCTTTTCATGGTTTGCATGGGAGTGTTGTAACACTAGTAACATGGTATGGAAGTGGATTCTTCCTGTCTCTTATACCATGGGATGTGTTGGACACATCCAGTGAGAGATTGTGTGGAATTTGAATATGGGAATGTTGTGGCTGATCTTCAACTGCCTTTAGGACAACCGATTCTGCATGTAATTCCCCAAAAATCCGGGTGGCCCCTTTAGCCAAAAGATTCGAATTTTGAGCTTCCAAGATATCCTGATGTTGGTTAGACTCTATCTCCTGATTTGAATTTTTAGCCTACGGCTGTTAGAATGATCCCTTGATTGTTGGGTTTTGAATTTTGAGCTGCAAGTTGTTGGGATAATCCCTCCTCCGTAGCTGGTTGCTCCTCCCTGAGTGGTGGACCGTCTCGGCTGGTGGCTGTTTTTGGGCTGAACTACCACGCATTTGTGTGCCATTAGCACCGCGTGAAGGATTCATGTGTGCAATTGATTGTACAACAACAAGTGAAGCATGGCTGGTTGGATTCGTCCTTTTATCAAGAGGAGAAGTTGATGGTACTTGCTTCGTTCTCGGACAACATCCTTCTTGTCCAAGAGCTGGTTGCTGTCGTCTTATACACATCTAGATGTGTATAAGAGACAGAGTTCTAGCACTTGTACACATCTAGCTCCCCATCTTCGTAGGTAATAGGAGTGCCAAATACCCTCCTTTCCCACTCCTAACCACACCCTTGAGGGGAGCTCGGACAGGAGGTCAACCTCAACGCACACTTTCGCTACACTTGGCCGGGAACAGTGTTCAGTTGCCATGTCCAATTTGAGAGGGGTTCCAACAGCTTGAGCGAGTCTAAACACAGCGTGCCTATTGAAGAAGATTGATGGGAGTCCCTCAAGAGTGATCCAAATAGGGACTATGGATGGTTCCTCGTTGGTAATAAAGAGTGGGTGCCACTTGAGTACTCGCATGTAGTGGCCATTGATGAACCAAGTATTCTTCAACCAGCAACGGAGATAGTCCTCCTCCAGTGAGAAGCGGATGATGATGTGCTTATAATCAAGACACCCTACTGTGAATTGTCCTTTAAATCCTATTGTGTGGAAACTTTTACGAAGTGTCTCCATATTCGGTTTCCCCCTAGGGAAGTTTCCCACCAGTATAAAGCGGAATGGTGCAGCAAGTTGTTGAATTTCGTCATTAGAGAAGAAAATTGCTGGTTCGCCTTTGTGAGATTGAAGAGCTTTGAGGGGTGCATCGAATTTTTGCGTGGGGATGTCTGAGTTTTGGGCATTCAAAAGTGCTTGTGTGAAGGTTTTCCGTTGCCCTTCAACTGGTGGTTGAAGAGCAGTTGGATCGGCCATGGCCGAGAAGAAGGCAAAGGAATTTGTAGAGTTTTTGGTTTTTTTAGAGTGAGAAAATGTAGAGAGAAGGAGGAGAAAATCAGATTTGGCTTGTCAAATTAAATTTTATTCTTGGTTCTTAATCTAGCATAATTAAATCACATTTTACGTTGTTTCACTTCCCATCATGAGTTATTAGAACTTATTATGTTTCTAGATGTACTTTGTTGAGAACTCCTTTCTTGTTTCTTAATCTTATGCGACTGGATCCCAGTTATTAGTATTTAATCTTGTACGATTTGTCCCCTTTCGTAGTTCTCACTATCGTACGAGTACAACTCCTTCCACTGTGATTAAGCACGTATACTTGGCCTCATTTCTCACTTATTTCTTCAAAACCTTCATATTATATTTTAGTTCTTATTCTTTTATGCATAGTTATCACTCATGGTTCTTAATTTGGCCAAATCAAATCGCATTTTAGGTTGTTAGCTTGAGTTACGAGAATTGCTTTTATAAGAACTCCTATTCTATTTCTTAATCTGATATGACTCGATCTATTATACAAGGTGTAATCCTGTACGATTAGATCTCCTTTACTGTGTCATAATATAGTACGATTCGACCCTTTCTTTCTTCTCAATATTGTACTATTACAATTTCTTCCTTAATCATTGTGCAGGCTATCTTATAATTAATAGGCCTCAATTCTCAGTTCTTTTTCTTATACGATTAGCTAACTCTTAATTATAAATCTTTAATGAAAACGACCTCGCTCTTGGTACTTTTTAAATCTAATACGACTACTTCTCCTTTTGATTGCATCTCCTTTTGCGACTCACAATATATTACGATTAGTCGACTTTCTTAGTTCTCAATATCTTACGATTACACTTCTTCCTTAGTTATTAAGCTAATATAGTTGCCTCCATTCTCTTTCAAATGCGATTAGATCATTCATTTGATCTAAATCTTTTGTGCACAGGTCCCACATTTGGTTCTCAATCTAGTCTAACTATGTCCTGTATTAGAGGGTTATCATCCGTTTTTAGATATTCTTATCTTTTCAACGTGTATGTCGATTAGATCACCTTTCTAGTTTCTTAATTATCTCCCTAATATTTTATCATGTGTTCTCTTTTTGCGATTCATAACACAGAATAGTTAGTCAATTTCTTGGCTCTCAATATCGAACGGAATCGCAACTTCTTCCTTACTCGTAAAGCAAGTTTGATCGGCCTCATTTCTCTATTCTTTTGCAAATGCTATTAGATGATGAATTAGTTCTAAATCTTCAAGGAATAGGTCCAGCGCATGGTTCTTAATCCATTCTTATTAAAACATATTTATGTTCTTACCTTGTGAAATTTGATCTCATATCTTTTTCGAATGTGCTATGATTGGAACTCCTCTCATATTTCATAATCTTACATGACTAATCTCCTTTGTTTGTTCTGAATTAGGATGTTATGTCTCGTTTTGTTGAACATTGTATAGCTCGATTACTTACATTTCTTAGTTCATCTAGATGTGTCGATTATCAGTTCTTCCTGTGTCATTATACACAGGTGTAATTGGCTTCATTTCTCAGTTCTTTTTCAAATAAATAAGATAATCTGTCTCTTATACAAAGTGTTTCACAAAATTTGAACTGATTCTTGGTTCTTAATCTAGCATAATTACAAGACATGTATAAGAGTTGTTATACTTCACACAGTAAGATAAGAACTTATTATGGGATTAGATTACTTTGTTAAGAAATTCAAAATATTGTTTCTTAATCTTAAGAAATTGATCCCAGTTATTAGTATTTAATCTTGTACGATTTGTCCCCTTTCTCAGTTCTCAATATCGTACGAGTACAACTCCTTCCACTGTGATTAATCACGTATACTTGGCCTCATTTCTCACTTATTTCTTCAAAACCATCATATTATATTTTATTTCTTATTCTTTTATGCATAGTTATCACTCATGGTTCTTACTTTGGCCAAATCAAATCGCATTTTAAGTTCTTATCTTGAGTTACAAGATTTACTTTTATAAGAACTCCTATTCTATTTCTTAATCTGATATGACTCGATTGCCTTTGTTAGTTCTTAATCCTGTACGACTAGATCTCCTTTACTGTGTCATATACGATTAGACCCTTTCTTTCTTCTCAATATCGTACTATTACAATTTCTTCCTTAATCATTGTGCAGGCATAATTAATATTATAGAACTAATCTAGACGGCCCGATTTCTCAGTTCGTTTTCTTATACGATTATATAATCTCTTAATTATAAATCTTTCATGAATAAGAACCGCTCTTGGTTCTTTTTAAATCTAATACGACTACTTCTCCTTTTGATTGTATCTCCTTATGCGACTCACAATATATTACGATTAGTAGACTTTCTTAGTTTTCAATATCTTACGATTACACTTCTTCCTTAGTTATTAAGCTAATATAGTTGCCTCCGTTCTCTTTCGAATGCGTTAGGTCATTCATTTGATCTAAATCTTTTGTGCACAGGTCCCACACATGGTTCTCAATCTAGTCTAACTAAGTCACGTATTAGGGGCTTATCATCCGTTATTAGATATTCTTATCTTTTCAACATGTATGTCGATTAGATCACCTTTCTAGTTTCTTAATTATCTCCCTAATATTTTATCATGTGTTCTCCTTTTGTGATTCATAACACAGAATAGTTAGTCAATTTCTTGGCTCTCAATATCGAAGGATCGCACAACACTTCTTCCTTACTCGTAAAGCAAGTTTGATCGGCCTCATTTCTCAATTCTTTTGCAAATGCTATAAGATGATGTATTAGTTGTAAATCTTCAAGAATATCTAATAACGGATGATAAGCCCCTAATACGTGACTTAGTTAGACTAGATTGAGAACCATGTTTGGGACCTGTGCACAAAAGATTTAGATCAAATGAATGATCTAATCGCATTCAAAAGAGAACGGAGGCAACTATATTAGCTTAATAACTAAGGAAGAAGTGTAATCGTAAGATATTGAGAACTAAGAAAGGCGAGTAATCGTAACATATTGTGAGTCGCAAAAGGAGATACAATCAAAAGGAGAAGTAGTCGTATTAGATTTAAAAGAACCAAGAGCGGGTCGTATTCAATAAAGATTTATAATTAAGAGTTAGCTAATCGTATAAGAAATAGAACTGAGAAATGAGGCCTATTAATTATGCCTGCACAATGATTAAGGAAGAAATTGTAATAGTACGATATGATGAGAAGAAAGAAAGGGTCTAATATTACTATATTATGACAGGATATCTAATCGTACAGGATTAAGAACTAACAAAGAAGATCGAGTCATATCAGATTAAGAAATAGAACAGGAGTTCTTATAAAAGTAAATCTCGTAACTCAAGATTAGAACTTAAAATGCGATTTGATTTGGCCAAATTAAGAACCATGAGTGATAACTATGCATAATAGAATAAGAACTAAAATATAATATGATTGTCTTGAAGAAATAAGTGAGAAATGAGGCCAAGTATACGTGCTTAATCACAGTGGAAGGAGTTGTACTCGTACGATATTGAGAACTAAGAAAGGTGACAAATCGTACAAGATTAAATACTAATAACTGGGATCTAGTCGCATAAGATTAAGAAACAAGAAAGGAGTTCTCAACAAAGTAATGTTGTAACACAATAAGTTCTAATAACTCATGATACAACGTAAAATGTGATTTAATTATGCTAGATTAAGAACCAAGAATCAGTTCAAATTACACCTTGTATCTGTCTCTTATTTGAAAAAGAACGGAGAAATGAAGCCAATTACACCTTGTATAATGACAAAGGAAGAAGTGATAATCGTACAATATTGAGAACTAAGAAATGCGACTAATTGAGCTATACAAAGAACAACAAAAGGAGACATAACATATGCAATTCACAGAACAAATGAAAGGAGATTAGTCGTGTAAGATTATGAAATGTGAGAGGAGTTCCAATCATAGCACATTTGGAAAATATATGAGATCAAATTTCATAAGGTAAGAACATAAATATGTTTTAATAAGAATGGATTAAGAACAATGCGCTGGACCTATTCCTTGAAGATTTAGAACTAATACATCATCTAATAGCATTTGCAAAAGAATTGAGAAATGAGGCCGATCAAACTTGCTTTACGAGTAAGGAAGAAGTTGCGATCGTTCGATATTGCTCTCAAGCCAAGAAATTCGATACTAAGAGAGATGTGTATAAGAGACAGCCCTAATATTTTATCATCCATAAAGAATTTCACTTAAGAAACTAGAAAGTTGATCTAATCGACATGTTATGTTGAAACTGGTAAAAATATCTAATAACGGATGATTAGCCCTAATCGTGACTTAGTTAGACTAGATTGAGAACCATGTGTGGGACACATGCACAAAGATTTAGATCAAATGAATGAATTAATCGCATTCGAAAGAGAACGGAGGCAATTATATTAGCTTAATAACTAAGGAAGAAGTGTAATCGTAAGATATTGAGAACTAAGAAAGTCGACTAATCGTAATATATTGTGAGTCGCAAAAGGAGATGCAATCAAACAAGATTGAGAACTAATAAAGGAGAAGTAGTCGTATTAGATTTAAAAAGAACCAAGAGCGGGTCGTATTCACGGAAAAGACAAGTTTTTTTTATAAAAATCTGCTGAAATTCGTCCATAGGATGAGGCCTATTTATTGTCATAATAAAGTCCCTAAAACTAGCTTAAAAAATCCTAAAAAGGTAGTGCTGGGGTTCACCCATAAGTTAGCATTAGCCCCAAGATTTGGGCTAAATTGGCCTTATTAAGACTAATTAATGAGCCTAAAAATTGAGAACTAAGTCACAACTATACTCAACTTAAACCAGGCCAATTTACACAAACTTGAACTACTTTTGGGCTTTATAAAATAATAGAGTAAAGACAAACTACCGGACTTCTCCATTATGGATTTGGACTTGAAGAGTCCATAAATCAGATTTACAATCCGTTCCACTTCTAGTTTGTGTCAAGAACACTTCGAACCAAGAGACAGCATATTATGTAGGATTCCAAGAAACGTATTCACGGTAATCCAATCTCCATACAAGTTGTAATGCAAGAATAAGAGAACAGATGATAAAAGCTAGAGGGTGACTAATTAAGACTCGTATCAAGAACCATGTGTGGGACCTGTCTCTTATAGAGGCGATCTCAATTTTTAGGCTCATTAATTCGAAAGGTTTGTAAGCCAAGGAAACCCCAAATAAGTTGTGACTAATCGACAAGTGGGAGTTTCCTATTATATCAAGAGGCGCCACATGAAGATGGAGATTTTGATTTGGAGTTTATTGTCCCAAATCATTGTTTGAGAGAGTGTGGAAACATGCGAAGGAATGAGGAGACTGAAATCTTTCCATTAAGTGACAGAGTCCATACCAGCACATCGAATCATTACTAACTTGGAAATCTTTGTGACAAGAGACAGCTTCTCTAGTCTTTTTATCTCAGGCGAATAATGTTCGCTTAAATTGCAAAGTTCCAGCCATTTGCACTCACAAATCAGCAACACATCTAGATGTGTATAAGAGACAGGATTGTGCACGGGCAAGAGAAATTTGGTTAGGTTGCCAAGTGTCATACCACAAGAGACTTGTCCAATGTGTAACAAAAATAAAAGGCCTTTTTGGTAATAACGGATGATAAGCCCCTAATACGTGACTTAGTATCTGTCTCTTATACACATCTAGATGTGTATAAGAGACAGCACAAAACCTGTCCACTAAATTGATTTCATAGCCGATTTATGTGACTCCTGTCTCATTATCTCACAGCATTTGCAAAAGTCTTGAGAAATGAGATGATCAGACTCTGTCTCTTATACACATCTAGCTATTTATAAGCAACAGCCGTCACAACCTAACCAAATTTCTCTTGCCCGTGCACAATCCATGCACGCTAAATGCCTTGCCTATGAAGAAAGTTTTTGGACGCAAAAATCGGCTATGAAATGATTGACACAAGGAGACTTTTGCGCGACGTTTGCGAGCACAATTCTTTGCGAGTTATATCTGTGATTACGCATTTCCAAGGAAGTGTCCAACAATCACTCATCTTGCGTTCGCATACGCCATAGTCATTTTCACTAAAGGAGAGGCTAAATCAATCAAGAACTCGTGGAGTTCCACGACCAGTTTGAGTCTTAACAAGTCGAAAAGCTTCTTTTACATGCCCAACAACACTCGTTCCACTATCTAGGATCATAATGGTTCAATTTTGAACAGGTTTTGTGTGTCTAATACTCCCTTTCACATATCTTAAGGCTGCCCCATTTAGAAGGCATCTAATAGGTCACTGATTTCAGGTCTTGATTGAGAAAATTACCTCTAAAATTCGGGGTGGCAAATGACCTTTCTCTCAAAGCTAATCTGATCAAGCTTGTTTTAAGTAGTATTCAGAAGAAGTTTGCCAATTTGCGCTCAGAGTCCTTGATTGCCCCAGAAGAAGTTTGCCAATTTGCGCTCCAAGTCCTTGATTACCAGTCTCTTATTACCATTGGGCATCATGGAAGTCATTATGTATTTGCCAATGGCCTTGGAATAATGTCCTCTCGGTCAAGGGTTTTGGCATTAAACTATGGTGGAAATTTCGTTCTTTATGGTGCTCTTTCATGTGTGCTAGATATTGTCGTTCCACCCTTGTTTCCTTTGTCATTATACCTGTCTCTTATACACATCTAAGTGCATGCTCACCAGCACATCCGAGTCATTACTAACCTGTCTCTTATACACATCTAGATAAGATTTCAGTCTCCTGGAGATTTCGATTGACATGTTTACTGTCCCAAATCATTGTTTGAGAGAGTGTGGAAGCATGTTAAGGAAGGGTATGAGGCTGTCTCCTTACACATCTATTAAACAAGGGTAGGAATGACAATATTTAGCACGCATGAAAGAGCACCATAAAGATGTCCCTTTTGTTACCATCAAGAAACATTGGATCGTCTCTTTGCAAGTTGTGATTTCACAACAGCCAAGGGGCATCTTCTAGCTCGACCAAGGTTCGTGAAGAGTCATTGCAAGTGCCAACTTGGACCAATTACAAGGGCACGTGCAAAGAGAATCCAACAAGCCATGCAAAGTTTGGTTCGAGGTGTTCTTGACGGAGAAGCCACCCAAAACAAACTAGAAGTGGAACGGGCTTGTAAATCTGATTGGAACACTCTTCAAGTCCAAATCCATAATGGAGAAGTCCGGTAGTGTGTCTTTACTCTATTATTTTATAAAGCCCAATAGTAGTTTAAGTTTGTGTAAACTGGGCTGGTTTAAGTCAGTATAGTTGTGACTTTGTTCCCAGTTTTTTGCCTCCATTAAGTAGCCTTAATAAGGCCCATTTAGCCCAAATCTTGGGGCCACTTATGGCTGAACCCCAGCACTACCTTTTTAGTAGTTTTTAAGCTAGTTTTAGGGACTTTAATATGACTATAAATAGGCCCCATCCTATGGACGAATTTCAGCAGATTTTTATGAAAAAGGTAACTTGTCTTTTCCGTGAGGAAAAAGTTCCTTCTTTTAGTCTTTGGATTAAGACTTTGTTGGGATCATTGCTTGTGCAACGGTGATTGTTCTAACCGACTTATAGATTTGGTTCTTGCCTGATTCATATAGACAACGGGTCAATTCTCGCTTTAAATCCTGTTAAGAGTTTGGTTCTTATCTTGTTATGGACAACGAGTTGAACTCTTGCTTGATTGCGCAATTGGAGTCACACCATCTTTGGAAACATTTTTGACAAGGTGAAAAATGCTGAGATGCATGTTCAACAATGTGAGGCTATTTGCTTGCAACAGCCGTCACAACCTAACCAAATTTCTCTTGCCCGTGCACAATCCATGCACGCTAAATGCCTTGCCGATGAAGAAAGTTTTTGGAGGCAAAAATCGGGTATGAAATGGTTGACACAAGGAGACTTTTGCGCGAGGTTTGTGAGCACAATTCTTTGCAGGAAATATCTACGATTACGCATTTCCAAGGAAGTGTCCAACAATCACTCATCTTGTGTTCGCGAACGACATAGTCATTTTCACAAAAGGAGAGGCTAAATCAATCAAGAATCGTGGAGTTCCACGACCAGTTTGAGTCTTCATCTGGGCAGCTTATTAACAAGTCGAAAAGCTTCTTTTACATGCCCAACAACGCTCCACTATCTAGGATCAGAATGGTTCAATTTTGAAAGGTTTTGTGAAACGTCCAGATCCCTTTCACATATCTTAGATGTGTATCATAAGGCGAAGAGAAGAAGGTCACTCTTTCAGCCCATGATTGAGAAAATTACCTCTAAAATTGCGGGGTGGCAAATCAAATTTCTCTCTCTGTTATAAAGCTAATTAGGATCAAGCTTGTTCTTAAGTGGTATTTCAATATACCTGGAAACTACCTTGGAAACTACTCCAGCCTCCAAAAGCTGTAATCAAAGACCTGGAGCACCAATTCGCAAACTTCTTCTGGGGCAATTCGAACTTGGGAAGCAAGTACCATTGGGCATCATGGAAGTCATTATGTTTGTGAGTCGCAAAAGGAGATACTGCAATCAGAAATGATTGAGAACTAATAAAGGAGAAGTAGCCGTACTAGATTTGAAAAGAACAAAGAGCGGGTCCTATTCATTAAAGATTTCTTATTACGAGATTATCTAATCGTATAAGAAAAAGAACTGAGAAATCAGGCCTATTAATTATGCCTGCACAATGATTATGGAAGAAATTGTAATAGTACGATATTGAGAAGAAAGAAAGGGTCTAATCGTACTATATTGTGACTTAAAGGAGTCTCTAATCGCATCAGAATTAAGAACTAACAAAGTAGATTGAGTCATATCAGATTAAGAAATAGAACAGGAGTTCTTATAAAAGTAAATCTCCTAACTCAAGATAAGAACTGAAACTGCGATTTGATTTGGCCAAATTAAGAACCAGGAGTGATAACTATACACAAAAGAATAAGAACTAAAATATAATATGATGGTTTTGAAGAAATAAGTGAGAAATGTGGACAAGTATACGTGCTTAGTTATCACAGTGGAAGGAGTTGTACTCGTACGATATTGAGAACTGAGAAAGGGGACAAATCGTACAAGATTAAATACTAATAACTGGGATCAAGTCGCATAAGATTAAGAAACAAGAAAGGAGTTCTCAACAAAGTACATGTAGAAACACAATAAGTTCTAATAACTCATGATAACAACGTAAAATGGGAATTAATTATGCTAGATTAAGAACCAAGAATCAGTTCAAATTGTAAAAGACTTTGAACAAATGACGATTATCTAACCTTATTTGGAAAAGAACTGAGAAATGAAGCCAATTACACCTTGTACAATGACAGAGGAAGAAGCGATAATCGTACAATATTGAGAACTAAGAAATGCGACTAATCGAGCTATACAATGAACAACATAAGGAAACATAACATATGCAATTCAGAACAAAGTCATAGATTAGTCGTGTGAGATTATGAAATATGGGAGGAGTTCCAATCATAGCACATTTGGAAAAGATATGAGATCAAGGTATTTGACAAGGTAAGAACATAAATATGTTTTAATAAGAATGGATTAAGAACCATGCGGCTGGACCTATTCCTTGAAGATTTAGAAGTAATACACCGTCCAATAGCATTTGCTTGTTGGATTCTCTTTGCACGAGCAAACTTGCTTTACGAGTAAGGAAGAAGTTGCGATCGTTCGATATTGAGGGCCAAGAAATTGACTAACTGTTCTATGAATCGCAAAAGAGGAACACATGATAAAATATTAGGGAGATAATTAAGAAACTGGAAAGGTGATCTAATCGACATACATGTTGAAAAGATAAGAATATCTAATAACGGATGATAAGCCCCTAATACGTGACCTAGTTAGACTAGATTGAGAACCATGTGTGGGACCTGTGCACAAAGATTTCGATCAAATGAATGATCTAATCGCATTCAAAAGAGAACGGAGGCAACCATGTTAGCTTAATAACTAAGGAAGAAGTGTAATCGTAAGATATTGAGAACTAAGAAAGTCGACTCCTAATCGTAATATATTGTGAGTCGCAAAGGAGATACAACAATCAAATAAGATTGAGAACTAATAAAGGAGAAGTAGTCGTATTAGATTTAAAAAGAACCAAGAGCGGGTCGTATTCATTAAAGATTTATAATTAAGAGATTATCTAATCGTATAAGAAAAAGAACTGAGAAATGAGGCCTATTAATTATGCCTGGACAATGATTAAGGAAGAAATTGTAATAGTACGATATTGAGAAGAAAGAAAGGGTCTAATCGTACTATATTGTGACACAGTAAAGGAGATCTAATCGTACAGGATTAAGAACTAACAAAGTAGATCTAGTTATATCAGATTAAGAAATAGAACAAGAGTTCTTACAAAAGAAATCTCCTAACTCAACATAAGAACTTAAAATGCGATTTGATTTGGCGAAATTAAGAACCACGAGTGATAACTATGCATAAAAGAATAAGAACTAAAATATAATATGATGGTTTTGAAGAAATAAGTGAGAAATGAGGCCGGAAGTATACGTGCTTAATCACAGTGGAAGTTGTTGTACTATCTCTTATTGTGTTCTCTACAATAAGATGTTACTAATTCACGTCAACTTTCTTATCATAATGGGATCTAGTCGTACAAGATTAAGAAACAAGAAAGGAGTTCTCAACAAAGTACATGTAGAAACACAATAAGTTCTAATAACTCGTGATAACAACGTAAAATGTAAATTAATTATGCAAGATTAAGAACCAAGAATCAGTTCAAATAGAAAAAGAGTTTGAACAAAAGATGATTATCTAACCTTATTGGTAAAAGAACTAAGAAATGAAGCCATTTACACCTTGCATAATGACAAAGGAAGAAGTGATAATCGTACAACATTGAGAACTGTCTCTTATACACATCTAGATGTGTATAATGAACAACAAAGGAGTATAACATATGCAATTCAGAACAAGGAAGGAGATTAGTCGGGTGAGATTATGAAATATGAGAGGTGTTCCAATCATTGCACATTTGGAAAAGACATATGAGATCAAATTTCACAAGGTAAGAACATAAATATGTTTTAATAAGAATGGATTAAGAACCATGCGGCTGGACCAATTCCTTGAAGATTTAAAACGAATACATCATCCAATAGCATTTGCAAAAGAATAGAGAAATGAGGCCCATCAAACTTGCTTTACGAGTAAGGAAGAAGTTGCGATCGTTCGATATTGAGAGCCAAGAAATTGACTAACTGTTCTATGAATCGCAAAAGGAGAACACATGATAAAATATTAGGGAGATAATTAAGAAACTAGAAAGGTGATCTAATCGACATACATGTTGAAAAGATAAGAATATAATAACGGATGATAAGCCCCTAATACGTGACTTAGTTAGACAAGATTGAGAACCATGTTGGGACCTGTCTCTTATATAGATCAAATGAATATTCTAATCGCATTCGACAGAGAACGGAGGCAACCGTATAAGCTTAATAACTAAGGAAGAAGTGTAATCGTAAGATATTGAGAAAGTGTAAGAAAGTCGACTAATCGTAATATATTGTGAGTCGCAAAGGAGATACAGCAATAAAAAATGATTGAGAACTAATAAAGGAAAAGTAGCCGTATTATATTTAAAAAGAATACCAAGAGCGGGTCAAATTCATTAAAGATTTATAATTAAGAGATTATCTAATCGTATCAGAAAAAGAACTAAGAAATGAGGCCTATTAATTATGCCTGGACAATGATAAAGGAAGAAATTGTAATAGTACGATATTGAGAAGAAAGAAAGGGTCTAATCGTACTATATTGTGACACAGTAAAGGAGATCTAATCGTACAGGATTAAGAACTTACAAAGTAGATCGAGTCATATTAGATTAAGAAATAGAACAGGAGTTCTTGTAAAAGTAAATCTCGTAACTCAAGATAAGAACTTAAAATGCGATTTGATTTGGCCAAATTAAGAACCATGCGTGATAACTATGCATAAAAGAATAAGAACTAAAATATAATATGATGTTTTTGAAGAAATGTAAGTGAGAAATGAGGCCAAGTATACGTGCTTAATCACAGTGGAAGGAGTTGTACTCGTACGATATTGAGAACTCAGAAAGGGGACAAATCGTACAAGATTAAATACTAATAACTGGGATCAAGTCGCACAAGATTAAGAAACAAGAAAGGAGTTCTCAACAAAGTACATGTAGAAACACAATAAGTTCTAATAACTAATGATAACATCGTAAAATGCGAATTAGTTATGCTAGATTTAGAACCAAGAATCAGTTCAAATTGATAAAGAGTTTGAACAAAAGATGATTATCTAACCTTGTTTGAAAAAGAACTGAGAAACGAAACCAAGTAAACCTTGTATAATGACAAAGGAAGAAGTGATAATCGTACAACGTTGAGAACTAAGAAATGCGACTAATCGAGCTATACAATTAACAACAAAATGAGACATAACATATGCAATTCAGAACAAAGAAAGGAGATTAGTCGTGTGAGATTATGAAATATGAGAGGAGTTCCAACGCCTCATAGCACATTTGGAAAAGATATGAGACCAAATTTCACAAGGTAAGAACATAAATATGTTTTAATAAGAATGGATTAAGAACCATGCGGCTAATACATCATCTAATAGCACTTGCAAAAGAATAGAGAAATGAGGCAGATCAAACTTGCTTTACGAGTAAGGAAGAAGTTGCGATCGTTCAATATTGAGAGCCAAGAAATTGACTAACTGTTCTATGAATCGCAAAAGAAGAACACATAATAAAATATTAGGAAGATAATTAAGAAACTAGAAAGGTTCTCTAATCGACATACATGCTGAAAAGATAAGAATATCTAATAACGGATATAAGCCCTAATACGTGACTTAGTTAGATTAGGTGAATCTCTTACCACACATCTAGATGCACAAAAGAGACAGATCATATGGTTGATCTAATTTCTCATTCGGAAGATACACATCAACCATATTAGCTTAATAACTAAGGAAGAAGTGTTATCGTAAGATATTGAGAACTAAGAACCCGCTCTTGGTTCAATCAAACAAGATTGAGAACAAATAAAGGAGAAGTAGTCGTATTAGATTTAAAAAGAACCAAGAGCGGGTCTTATTCATTAAAGATTTATAATTAAAAGATTATCTAATCTTATAAGAAAAAGAACTGAGAAATGAGGTCTATTAATTATGCATGCACAATTATTAAGGAAGAAATTGTAATAGTACGATATTGAGAAGAAAGAAAGGGTCTAATCGTTCTATATTATTGTGCAGTAAAGGAGATCTAATCGTACAGGATTAAGAACTTAAAAAGTAGATCGAGTCATATCAGATTAAGAAATAGAACAGGAGTTCTTATAAAAGTAAATCTCGTAACTCAAGATAAGAACTTAAAATGCGATTTGATTTGGCCAAATTAAGAACCATGAGTGATAACTATACATAAAAGAATAAGAACTAAAATATAATATGATGGTTTTGAAGAAATAAGTGAGAAATGTGGACAAGTATACGTGCTTAATCACAGTGGAAGGAGTTGTACTCGTACGATATTGAGAACTGAGAAAGGGGACAAATCGTACAAGATTAAATACTAATAACTGGGATCAAGTTGCACAAGATTAAGAAACAAGAAAGGAGTTCTCAACAAAGTAAATGTAGAAACACAATAAGTTCTAATAACTCATGATAACAATGTAAAATGTGATTTAATTATGCTAGATTAAGAACCAAGAATCAGTTCAAATTGAAAAAGACTTTGAACAAAAGATGATTATCTAACCTTATTTGAAAAAGAACTGAGAAATGAAGCCAATTACACCTTGTATAATGACAGAGGAAGAAGTGATAATCGTACAACATTGAGAACTAAGAAATGCGACTAATCGAGCTATACAATGAACAACAAAAGGAGACATAACATATGCAATTCAGAACAAAGAAAGGAGATTAGTCGTGTGAGATTATGAAATACGAGAGGAGTTCCAATCATAGCACATTTGTTGAAAAGATATGAGATCAGATTTCACAAGGTAAGAACATAAATATGTTTTAATAAGAATGGATTAAGAACCATGCGGCTGGACCTATTCCTTGAAGATTTAGAACTAATACATCATCTAATAGCATTTGCAAAAGATTAGAGAAATGAGGCCGATCAAACTTGCTTTACGAGTAAGGAAGAAGTTGCGATCGTTCGATATTGAGAGCCAAGAAATTGACTAACTGTTCTATGAATCGCAAAAGGAGAACACATGATAAAATATTAGGGAGATAATTAAGAAACTAGAAAGGTGATCTAATCGACATACATGTTGAAAAGATAAGAATATCTAATAACGGATGATAAGCCACTAATACGTGACTTAGTTAGACTAGATTGAGAACCATGTGTGGGACCTGTGCACAAAAGATTTATATCAAATGAATGATCTAATCGCATTCGAAAGAGAACTGAGGAAACCATATTAGCTTAATAACTAACGAAGAAGTGTAATCGTAAGATAGAGGTATCATTGAGAACTAAAAAAGTCGACTAATCGTAATATATTGTGAGTCGCAAAAGGAGATACAACAATCAAACAAGATTGAGAACTAATAAAGGAGAAGTAGTCGTATTTGATTTAAAAAGAACCAAGAGCGGGTCGTATTCATTAAAGATTTATAATTAAGAGATTATCTAATCGTGTAAGAAAAAGAACTGAGAAATGAGACCTATTAATTATGCCTACAAAATGATTAAGGAAGAAATTGTCATAGTACGTTATTGAGAAGAAAGAAAGGGTCTAATCGTACTATATTGTGATACAGTAAAGGTGATCTAATCGTACAGGATTAAGAACTAACAAAGTAGATCGAGTCATATCAGATTAAGAAAATCGAACAGCAGTTCATATAAAAGTAAATCTCGTAACTCAAGATAAGAACTTAAAATGCGATTTGATTTGGCCAAATTAAGAACCATGAGTGATAACTATGCATAAAAGAATAAGAACTAAAATATAATATGATGGTTTTGAAAGAAATAAGTGAGAAATGAGGCCAAGTACGATTAGATCTCACGTGGAAGGAGTTGTACTCGCGATATATGAAACTCGAGAAGGGACAAATCGTACAAGATTGAATACTAATAACTGGGATCAAGTCGCACAAGATTAAGAAACAAGAAAGGAGTTCTCAACAAAGTACATGTAGAAACACAATAAGTTCTAATAACTCATGATAACAACGTAAAATGTGATTTAATTATGCAAGATTAAGAACCAAGAATCAGTTCAAATTGTAAAAGACTTTGAACAAAAGATGATTATCTAACCTTATTTTGAAATCTTGCATATTAATGAAGTACGATTATCACTTCTTCAATGTCATTGTACTGTCTCTTATTGCTGTCTCTATACACATCTAGATGTGTATAAGAGAGCATGGTTCAATGATTCAACGAAAGGACACATAACATATGCAATTCAGAACAAGGAAAGGAGATTTGTCGTGTGAGATTATGAAATACGAGAGGAGTTCCATTATCATAGCACATTTGGAAAAGATATGAGATCAGATTTCACAAGGTAAGAACATAAATATGTTTTAATAAGAATGGATTAAGAACCATGCGGCTGGACCTATTCCTTGAAGATTTAGAACTAATACATCATCTAATAGCATTTGCAAAAGAATAGAGAAATGAGGCAGATCAAACTTGCTTTACGAGTAAGGAAGAAGTTGCGATCGTTCGATATTGAGAGCCAAGAAATTGACTAACTGTTCTATGAATCGCAAAAGAAGAACACATAATAAAATATTAGGGAGATAATTAAGAAACTAGAAAGGTGATCTAATCGACATACATGTTGAAAAGATAAGAATATCTAATAACGGATGATAAGCTGTTAATATACGACTTAGTCTAGACTCATGTTTTAGAACTAATGTGTGGGACCTGTGCACAAAAGATTTAGATCAAATGAATGATCTAATTGCATTCGGAAGAGAACGGAGGCAACCATATTAGCTTAATAACTAAGGAAGAAGTGTATGCAAGTTTAATCGTAAGATATTGAGAACTAAGAAAGTCGACTAATCGTAATATATTGTGAGTCGCAAAAGGAGATACAACAATCAAAGAAGATTGAGAACTAAAAAAGGAGAAGTAGTCGTATTAGATTTAAAAAGAATCAAGAGCGGGTCGTATTCATTAAAGATTTATAATTAAAAGATTATCTAATCGTATAAGAAAAAGAACTGAGAAATGAGGCCTATTAATTATGCATCCACAATTATTAAGGAAGAAATTGTAATAGTACGATATTGAGAAGAAAAGAAAAGGTCTAATCGTACTATATTGTGACACAGTAAAGGATATCTAATCGTACAGGATTGACAACTAACAAAGTAGATCGAGTTAGTCGACTTTCTTAGTTCTCAATAGAGTTCTTATAAAAGTTTTCTCGTAACTCAAGATAAGAACTTAAAATGCGATTTGATTTGGCCAAATTAAGAACCATGAGTGATAACTATGCATAAAAGAATAAGAACTAAAATATAAATATGATGGTTTTGAAGAAATAAGTGATTAAATGAGGCCAAGTACATTTGATCTCTTATAATCTAGATGTGTATAAGAGACATTCGATCTTGTACTTTTCTTCCTTTGAAAACTCAGAAAGGGGACAAATCGTACAAGATTGAATACTAATAACTGGGATCAAGTCGCACAAGATTAAGAAACAAGAAAGGAGTTCTCAACAAAGTACATGTAGAAACACAATAAGTTCTAATAACTCATGATAACAACGTAAAATGTGATTTAATTATGCTAGATTAAGAACCAAGAATCAGTTCAAATTGTAAAAGACTTTGAACAAAAGATGATTATCTAACCTTATTTGAAAAAGAACTGAGAAATGAAGCCAATTACACCTTGTATAATGACAGAGGAAGAAGTGATAATCGTACAACATTGAGAACTAAGAAATGCGACTAATCGAGCTATACAATGAACAACAAAAGGACACATAACATATGCAATTCAGAACAAGGAAAGGAGATTTGTCGTGTGAGATTATCATCGAAATACGAGAGGAGTTCCAATCATAGCACATTTGGAAAAGATATGAGATCAGATTTCACAAGGTAAGAACATAAATATGTTTTAATAAGAATGGATTAAGAACCATGCGGCTGGACCTATTCCTTGAAGATTTAGAACTAATACATCATCTAATAGCATTTGCAAAAGATTAGAGAAATGAGGCCGATCAAACTTGCTTTACGAGTAAGGAAGAAGTTGCGATCGTTCGATATTGAGAGCCAAGAAATTGACTAACTGTTCTATGAATCGCAAAAGGAGAACACAAGATAAAATATTAGGGAGATAATTAAGACACTAGAAAGGTGATCGAATCGACATACATGTTGAAAAGATAAGAATATCTAATAACGGATGATAAGCCCCTAATACGTGACTTAGTTAGACTAGATTGAGAACCATGTGTGGGACCTGTGCACAAAAGATTTAGATCAAATGAATGATCTAATCGCATTCGAAAGAGAACGGAGGCAACCATATTATCTGCTTAATAACTAAGGAAGAAGTGTAATCGTAAGATATTGAGAACTAAGAAAGTCGACTAATCGTAATATATTGTGAGTCGCAAAAGGAGATACAACAATCAAACAAGATTGAGAACTAATAAAGGAGAAGTAGTCGTATTAGATTTAAAAAGAACCAAGAGCGGGTCGTATTCATTAAAGATTTATAATTAAGAGATTATCTAATCGTATAAGAAAAAGAACTGAGAAATGAGACCTAGTAATTATGCATGCACAATTATTAAGGAAGAAATTGTAATAGTACGATATTGAGAAGAAAGAAAGGGTCTAATCGTTCTATATTATTGTGCAGTAAAGGAGATCTAATCGTACAGGATTAAGAACTAACAAAGTAGATCGAGTCATATCAGATTAAGAAATAGAACAGGAGTTCTTATAAAAGTAAATCTCGTAACTCAAGATAAGAACTTAAAATGCGATTTGATTTGGCCAAATTAAGAACCATGAGTGATAACTATGCATAGAAAAGAATAAGAACTAAAATATAATATGATGGTTTTGAAGAAATAAGTGAGAAATGAGTCTCAAGTATACGTGCTTAATCACAGTGGAAGGAGTTGTACTCGTACGATGTTCTTAACTCAGAAAGGGGACAAATCGTACAAGATTAAATACTAATGTTCTGGGATCAAGTCGCACAAGATTAAGAAACAAGAAAGGAGTTCTCAACAAAGTACATGTAGAAACACAATAAGTTCTAATAACTCATGATAACAACGTAAAATGTGATTTAATTATGCTAGATTAAGAACCAAGAATCAGTTCAAATTGTAAAAGACTTTGAACAAATGATGATTATCTAACCTTATTTGGAAAAGAACTGAGAAATGAAGCCAATTACACCTTGTACAATGACAGAGGAAGAAGTGATAATCGTACAACATTGAGAACTAAGAAATGCGACTAATCGAGCTATACAATGAACAACAAAAGGACACATAACATATGCAATTCAGAACAAGGAAAGGAGATCTTGTCGTGTGAGATTATGAAATACGAGAGGAGTTCCAATCATAGCACATTTGGAAAAGATATGAGATCAGATTTCACAAGGTAAGAACATAAATATGTTTTAATAAGAATGGATTAAGAACCATGCGGCTGGACCTATTCCTTGAAGATTTAGAACTAATACATCATCTAATAGCATTTGCAAAAGAATAGAGAAATGAGGCCGATCAAACTTGCTTTACGAGTAAGGAAGAAGTTGCGATCGTTCGATATTGAGAGCCAAGAAATTGACTAACTGTTCTATGAATCGCAAAAGGAGAACACAAGATAAAATATTAGGGAGATAATTAAGAAACTAGAAAGGTGATCTAATCGACATACATGTTGAAAAGATAAGAATATCTAATAACGGATGATAAGCCCCTAATACGTGACTTAGTTAGACTAGATTGAGAACCATGTGTGGGACCTGTGCACAAAAGATTTATATCAAATGAATGATCTAATCGCATTCGAAAGAGAATTCTGAGGCAACCATATTAGCTTAATAACTAAGGAAGAAGTGTAATCGTAAGATATTGAGAACTAAGAAAGTCGACTAATCGTAATATATTGTGAGTCGCAAAAGGAGATACAACAATCAAACAAGATTGAGAACTAATAAAGGAGAAGTAGTCGTATTAGATTTAAAAAGAACCAAGAGCGGGTCGTATTCATTAAAGATTTATAATTAAGAGATTATCTAATCGTGTAAGAAAAAGAACTGAGAAATGAGTCCTATTAATTATGCATGCACAATGATTGAGGAAGAAATTGTAATAGTACGATATTGAGAAGAAAGAAAGGGTCTAATCGTACTATATTATGACTCAGTCTTATCTAGATCTAGTCATACAGGATTAAGAACGAAAAAAGTTGATCGAGTCATATCAGACTAAGAAATAGAACAGGAGTTCTTATAAAAGTAAATCTCGTAACACAAGATAAGAACTTAAAATGCGATTTGATTTGGCCAAATTAAGAACCAGCCACCATGAAAGAAATGTCTCTTATATCGCACATCTAGATGCACAAAGGGGAACCAGCGATTTTCTTCTCCCAAGATGAAGTTCAACACCTTGCTGCACCATTTCGTTACACATTGGTGGGTAACTTTCCAAGAGGCAAGCCGAACATGGAAACTCTTCGTAAAAGCTTTCACACCATTGGATTCAAAGGTCAGTTCACCATAGGATATCTTGATTACAAGCACATCAAGATGAGGTTTTCATTGGACAGGACTTCCTACGATGTTTCTTATAATGTCTCATTTTGTTGTTCATTGTATAGCTCGATTAGTCGCATTTCTTAGTTCAGTCTTCTTCAACAAACACGCCGTATTTAGCCTTGCTCAAGCGGTTGGAACACCCTTAAACTCGACTTAGCCACCGCAAATTTCACTGGCCAAGTGTTGCTAAGGTATGTGTGGAAGTAGACCTCGTGTTTCTGACCTTCCTTCTAGGGTGTGGTTGGGGGTCGGTAATGAGGGCATTTGGCAAAAAATTACCTACGATGCAGTCCCATCTTATTGCAGAAATGCAAGAAAATTGGTCATGCCAATGGTGAATGCCGGACCATTGGCCCTAATGCTCTTTATCAACAATTAGGTTCTTCTTCCGTGATTGATGATCTGTCTCTTATACATTAAGCACTTGGATTCAAATTTTGAAAAGGAGCACATTGTGGAAGGTCAGCCCTTGAACCCCTTGGAGAGTGGGGCCAATTCGAATTTTGTGGAACCACCAACATCCTTGGCTGCACAATCAAGGGATGCTGAAAATCAGCCAACACCCCTTCACATTCGAATTTCAAACAATCCCTTCATGGATGATTCACTCATCTCTCATGGTAAAAATAATGGAGGAATTACCATGTTACTATTCAGACACTGACTCCCCCCATGCAAGCCATGCAAACAACAACAACCTTCACCGATCACCCCACCTCACACACAATTGGTAAGCCCTCATCCAAAAGAAAAGACGCAAAAGAACCTACACTATGCCAAGGCCAATGCGCACGTTGGCCAAAGCAAATTCAAGCTGCCTCCTCCCACAATGTTAAATGGATCGCATTTTAGTTCGTATTACAGCTAGATTAGGAGATAAATAAGCTCAGTTTTCCAGTTAATCGGTCAAAAAAATCGATAAAACTCATTGCTATAATGGAGCCAATGGTTGACAAAGCTAGAATGCTAATGTTTTCTAATAAGCTAGGTTTTGATAGCTGTGAGTGCAACTCAAATGGCAAAATTTGGCTTTTTTGGAACCGAGAGCTAGGTCTCGTCCCCACATTCAGCTCGGATCAGCTCCTCCATGTTTCCATTCCTTCCTCTCCTCAGCAAAGTGCCATGGAGTCTTGGTGGGTGGCGACTTCAATGTCATATCTAGTTCTGATGAGTACAAAGGAACTTCCCCATTGCACCTTGATGCCATGAATGACTTCAATGATTGCCTACATGCATGTGGCTTGGTGGACTTACCTTTTCAAGGCTGTAAATTCACTTGGCGTGGGAATAGACTTGGAAATTTGGTATGGAAGAGGCTGGACAGATTTGTTTGTAACACACATTTTCTAGCAGCCTTTCAACAAGTTAGTGTTGAACACCTTCTCAAGACCTGCTCAGACCACTCGCCACTTGTGCTCAAAGCCTCCAATGAGAACACCTCAGGACCAAAGCCATTTAAATTTCTTAATATGTGGACTAAACACAAAGATTTCTTGCAGGTCGTAGGCAACAATTGGCAGCTGCAATGTAATGGCTCCTCTAGATCCATTCCCATTTGCTTCAAATCTCGAAAGGCTAAAAGCCGAACTCAGGAATTGGAGTCACACGGTATTTGGCAATGTCTTTGACAAGGTTAAAGAAGCCGAACAAGAGGTCAAAATCAAGGAAGAAGTACTTTTTTTTGTGTTGAAGAGCCAAAGTAACCAAATTGCCTTAGCTCATGCCCAGGCGGTCCATATGAGGTGCCTGGCAGAAGAGGAAGCCTTTTGGCAGCAAAAAGCGGGGATGAAATGGCTGAAAGAGGGTGACAAAAACTCCAAATTCTTCCACTCCACCCTCCTAGCTAAACGACAAAGATTGCGTATCTCCAAGATCAAAATTGATGGGGAATGGACTGAAAATTTGCAACTCATTGAACGTGCAGGGGTTAACTTCTTTCAGGAGCTCTTGACCTCTAACAATACGGCTGGAATTGACCCATCTTTCACCGAGTACCTCCCATGCACGGTTTTCGAGGAGGACAACCGGGGTTTATTAAAGGAATTGTCGAAGGGAGAGGAGAGGCCGTGTTCACCCTTAATCCTAATGGAGCAGCCGGAATTGATGGCTATAATGGGGTTTTCTTCACTATATCCTATAATGAAGGGGGTTTTCTTAATATTCACTAAGTATGCCACGAATGTTACTAGTACTCAACTGTCTCTTATCCCATTTATGAGCCAATAAGAATATCTTTTAGTCTCCAGCCCATTAGCTTGTGCACTTTCTTCAACAAAATCTGCACCAAGATATTGGCCAACCGACTTTCCCTCATCCTACCGAAGATCATTTCAGCCGAACAAGTGGCCTATGTTCAAGGGAGGGACATTGCCGATAACATTCTTCTTGTGCAAGAAATGACCAATTTCATAGATCGGAAGACGAGGAAGGAAGGCCAGATCAAGAACTCGACCTCGCGAGGCGTTAGACTGTCTCTTATACACATCTAGATGTGTATAAGAGACAAGATTGGATTTGCTGAACATTGGACTTCCCTCATCTGAAGAACGTGACAAAGGAATGTTGGTTTAAGAGACAGTTGTTGTACATCGTACAGCATGATTAGTTGCATTTCTTGGGTTCGTCAAGGAGATCCCTTATCACCCCTTTTATTCATATTAATGTTGGAGACATTTTCACGAGGATTAAAGGCAAAAGTTCACGAGGTAAAATTTCAGCTTACTCACTCCCGCAACAATGCCCAACTACCTCCCACTTGGCCTTCGCAGATGATATTGTCGTTTGAATTTCGAATCACATCCATTCGACACTTAATGAGCTTCTTAGCACGGTTTGAGATCTCCTACCGGCCAGCTCTTTAACAAGTCCAAAAGCTTCTTTTACCTATCAAAGAAGGCCCCATGCGATCCAATGTCGTTTTAGTTCATGGATGGCGAGAGGTTCCTCTCTCCGGAGGACGGTTAATTCTAATCAAGCATGTTCGAGCAGCATTCCNATCTCTCCAAGCATCTGTCTCTTATACACCCCAAGATCAGTAATTAAAGAGTTGGAGCGGCAATTTGCAAACTTCTTCTGGGGCAGCTCAAACGAGGTGCTAAAACGACATTGGATCGCATGGGGTAAAGTGTGCCAGCCAACCTATTCCAATGGTCTAGGGATTCCACCACTAGAAGATGTGGTACGAGGCTTTAGTATCAAACTTTGGTGGAAGTTTCGAAGGGGCAGCTCTTTGTGGTGTTCCTTTCTTCAAGGCCGCTACCTTAAGGGCCAACACCCTACCTTGGTCGCTGAATCACCAGGAGATTCACTCTTATGGAAAAGAATGATGCGAGTTCGTGATGAGGCAGAGAAGGGCCTGTTATTCCTCATTCGAAACGCTGATTGCTCCTTCTGGTTCGACCCATGGACCAAATACGGACCTCTTTCCCGACAAACAAGGTAGAACAGGTGTATGATGGGCAGCTCAAGGTTTCCCATGTTTGGGGTTCTAATGATTGGAATATTTCCTCTTTGGACGAGAGATACTCCATGGAGGAGCTGCAAACCATTGTCGCAATTCTCAATGAAAGATCGATCTTCATGGTATGAACCAGACCAATGAGTTTGACACCCCTACATCTACTGGTTTCTTTTCATTCTCAACGACATATGCCACAACGGAGCGGACTTTTTCTAGACAAATGATTTGGGATGGGAGACTCCAACTGAAGATCTCCATTTTCATGTGGAAATTGCTGAATAGGAGGCTGCCACTAGATGATATTTTGATTACAATCGGCTTTTCCTTAGCCTCCAAGTGCTACTACTGTTGTCATGGAGAGTCCTTGGATCATCTTTTTGTGGGCTGCGCTATCTCACGCCAAGTTTGGTACTTTTTCGAAACTTAGCTAGAAGTGATGATCGCACCTTCAACGACCATCTTAGACAAGCTTAGCATACCTCATGGTGGTGGGCTGCAGCACCCTCTTCCACAATTGGGCTAATCCACAAAATCCTCCCTTGTATAATATGTTGGTTCTTATGGAAAGCTAGGAACATGGCTGTGTTTGATGGGAAAATAAGTAGTGCTGCACGCATCATTGCCAACATCAACTCATATTTAGTGAATATTTCCTCAATCCACCCCTTCACAAGAGAAAGCACAGCTGATGAATTGCTTCTCTCACGGGACATTTGCTTTCAACTCTTACAAACAAAACCTAAGAGAATCTTGGCGGTCAAATGGGAATGCCCTCATCCAGGGTGCTTCAAATTAAATGTGGATGGCGCCTCTAAAGGTAATCCGGGAATGGCAGCAGGTGGTGGCGCCATAAGGGATCACAAGGGCCATTGTATACGGGCATTTTCAAATGGTTATTTTCAGCAAACCAGCTTGCAAGCAGAGGTAATGGCACTTGAAGAGGGTTCAAGCTCGTGTGACAGTTGCGATATGGAGCTTTTGAGGTTGAGATTGATTCACTCATCCTTGTCAACACTTTGAATGGTTCGTCGCCACCAATTTGGAGTATTGATGACCAACTCCGTGTCATACAAGGCCTTTGTGTTGGAAAGCGATTTCATTTAAACATATTTTTAGAGAGTCTAATCAAGTTGCTGATAGATTAGCTAATGAGGGTATTGCAAATCCAATGTATGTTGAGTACGAGCACAACACCATTCCTTGCTCTATAGAAGGTCTGGTTTGGCTAGATGCTAGGGGCTGCCCTAACCTTCGATATTGTAATAACTCATAAAATAAATAAAAGTTCTGCCCACCTTTTGGGCGTTTGATTAAAAAAAAAAGAACCAGGAGTGATAACTATGCATAAAAACATAAGAACTAAAATATAATATGATGGTTTTCAAGAAATAAGTGAGAAATGTGGCCAAGTATACGTGCTTAATCACAGTGGAAGGAGTTGTACTCGTACGATATTGAGAACTGAGAAAGGGGACAAATCGTACACAAGATTAAATACTAATAACTGGGATCATGTCGCACAAGATTAAGAAACAAGAAAGGAGTTCTCAACAAAGTCCATGTAGAAACACAATAAGTTCTAATAACTCATGATAACAATGTAAAATGTGATTTAATTATGCTAGATTAAGAACCAAGAATCAGTTCAAATTGAAAAAGACTTTGAACAAAAGATGATTATATAACCTTATTTGAAAAAGAACTGAGAAATGAAGCCAATTACACCTTGTATAATGACAGAGGAAGAAGTGATAATCTTACAATATGGAGAACTAAGAAATGCGACTAATCGAGCTATACAATGAACAAGAAAAGGAGACATAGCATATGCAATTCAGAACAAAGAAAGGAGATTAGTTGTTTGAGATTATGAAATACGAGAGGAGTTCCAATCATAGCACATTTGGAAAAGGTATGAGATCAGATTTCACAAGGTAAGAACATAAATAGGTTTTAATAAGAATGGATTAAGAACCATGCGGCTGGACCCTTATCCTATTCCTTGAATATTTAGAACTAATACATCATCTAATAGCATTTGCAAAAGAATAGAGAAATGAGGCCGATCAAACTTGTTTTACGAGTAAGGAAGAAGTTGTGATCGTTCGGTATTGAGAGCCAAGAAATTGACTAACTGTTCTATATTTTGAATCGTAAAAGGAGAACACATGATAAAATATTAGGGAGATAATTAAGAACTAGAAAGGTGATCTAATCGACATACATGTTGAAAAGATAAGAATATCTAATAACGGATGATAAGCCACTAATACGTGACTAAGTTAGACTAGATTGAGAACCATGCGTGGGACCTGTGCACAAAAGATTTAGATCAAATGAATGATCTAATCGCATTCGAAAGAGAACAGAGGTAACCATATTAGCTTAATAACTAACGACGAAGTGTAATCGTAGGAGATTGAGAAATAAGAAAGTCGACTAATCTTAATATATTGTGTGCAAAAGGAGATACAACAACCAAACAAGATTGAGAACATAATAAAGGAGAAGTAGTCGTATTAGATTTAAAAAGAACCAAGAGCGGCTCGTATTCATTAAAGATTTATAATTAAGAGATTATCTAATCGTATAAGAAAAAGAACTGACAAATGAGGCCTATTAATTATGCCTACAAAATGATTAAGGAAGAAATAGTCATAGTACGTTATTGAGAAGAAAGAAAGGGTCTAATCGTACTATATTGTGACACAGTAAAGGATATCTAATCATACAGGATTAAGAACTAACAAAGTAGATCGAGTCGTATCAGATTAAGAAAATCGAACAGCAGTTGTTATAAAAGTAAATCTCGTAACTCAAGAGAATAACTTAAAATGCGATTTGATTTGGCCAAATTAAGAACCATGAGTGATAACTATGCATAAAAGAATAAGAACTAAAATATAATATGATGGTTTTGAAGAAATAAGTGAGAAATGAGGCCAAGTACACGTGCTTAATCACAGTGGAAGGAGTTGTACTGAACTCTTACCTTCACATCTAGAAACATTTAGATGTGTAGCACCCTGGACAAATAACATATGCAATTCAAAACAAGGAAAGGAGATTTGTCGTGTGAGATTATGAAATACGAGAGGAGTTACAATCATAGCACATTTGGAAAAGATATGAGATCAGATTTCACAAGGTAAGAACATAAATATGTTTTAATAAGAATGGATCAAGTCTCATCTCTTATGATAAGAACCATGCGGCTGGACCTATTCCTTGATGATTTAGAACTAATACATCATCTAATAGCATTTGCAAAAGATTAGAGAAATGAGGCCGATCAAACTTGCTTTACGAGTATGGAAGAAGTTGCGATCGTTCGATATTGAGAGCCAAGAAATTGACTAACTGTTCTATGAATCGCAAAAGGAGAACACGTGATAAAATATTAGGGAGATAATTAAGAAACTAGAAAGGTGATCGAATCGACATACATGTTGAAAAGATAAGAATATCTAATAACGGATGATAAGCCCCTAATACGTGACTTAGTTAGACTAGATTGAGAACCATGTGTGGGACCTGTGCACAAAAGATTTATATCAAATTCTGATCTAATCGCATTCGAAAGAGATAAGAGGCAACCATATTAGCTTAATAACTAAGGAAGAAGTGTAATCGTAAAATATTGAGAACTAAGAAAGTCGACTAATCGCAATATATTGTGAGTCGCAAAAGGAGATACAACTGTTTAAATCATCTATTCTCTTTTCTAAGTTCTTGTACAACTATATTATGACACAGTAAAAGAGATGTAATGTAAAGGATTAAGAACTTACAAAGTAGATCGAGTCATATCAGATTAAGAAATAGAACAGGAGATCTTATAAAAGTAAATCTCATAACTCAAGATAAGAACTTAAAATGCGATTTGATTTGGGCAAATTAAGAACCAGGAGTGATAACTATGCATAAAAGAATAAGAACTAAAATATAATATGATGGTTTTGAAGAAATAAGCGAGAAATGTGGTCAAGTATACGTGCTTAATCACAGTGGAAGGAGTTGTACTCTAACGATATTGAGAACTGAGAAAGGGGACAAATCGTACAAGATTGAATACTAATAACTGGGATCAACGCACAAGATTAAGAAACAAGAAAGGAGTTCTCAACAAAGTACATGTAGAAACACAATAAGTTCTAATAACTCATGATAACAACGTAAAATGTGATTTAATTATGCTAGATTAAGAACCAAGAATCAGTTCAAATTGTAAAAGACTTTGAACAAAAGATGATTATCTAACCTTATTTGAAAAAGAACTGAGAAATGAAGCCAATTACACCTTGTATAATGACAGAGGAAGAAGTGATAATCGTACAACATTGAGAACTAAGAAATGCGACTAATCGAGCTATACAATGAACAATAAAAGGAGACATTGCATATGCAATTCAGAACAAAGAAAGGAGATTAGTCGTGTGAGATTATGAAATACGAGAGGAGTTCCAATCATAGCACATTTGGAAAAGGTATGAGATCAGATTTCACAAGGTAAGAACCTAAATATGTTTCTATCTAATAAGAATGGATTAAGAACCATGCGGCTGGACCTATTCCTTGAAGATTTAGAACTAATACATCATCTAATAGCATTTGCAAAAGAATAGAGAAATGAGGCCCATCAAACTTGCTTTACGAGTAAGAAAGAAGTTGCGATCGTTCGATATTGAGAGCCAAGAAATTGACTAACTGTTCTATGAATTGTAAAAGGAGGACACATGATAAAATATGAGGGATATAATTAAGAAACTAGAAAGGTGATCTAATCGACATACATGTTGAAAAGATAAGAATATCTAATAACGGATGATAAGCCGCTAATACGTGACTTAGTTAGACTAGATTGTGAACCATGCGTGGGACCTGTGCACAAAAGATTTAGATCAAATGAATGATCTCTTTCGAATTCGAAAGAGAACAGAGGTATTCAATATTAGCTTAATAACTAACGAAGAAGTGTAATCGTAAGATATTCAGAACTAAGAAAGTCGACTAATCGTAATATATTGTGAGTAGCATAAAGGAGATACAACAATCAAACAAGATTGAGACCTAATAAAGTAGAAGTTGTCGTATTAGATTTAAAAAGAACCAAGAGCGGGTCCTATTAATTAAAGATTTATAATTAAGAGATTATCTAATCGTATAAGAAAAATAACTGAGAAATGAGGCCTATTAATTATGCCTGCACAATGATTAAGGAAGAAATTGTAATAGTACGTTATTGAGAAGAAAGAAAGGGTCTAATCGTACTGTATTGTTATACAGTACGATTTCTAATCGTACAGGATTAAGAACTAACATTCATCTTGTACCTGTCTCTTATCAGATTAAGAAAATCGTTCAGGAGTTCTTATAAAAGTGAGAAATGAGGCCAAGTACACGTGCTTAATCACAGTGGAAGGAGTTGTACTCGTACGATATTGAAAACTCAGAAAGGGGACAAATCGTACAAGATTGAATACTAATAACTGGGATCAAGTCGCACAAGATTAAGAAACAAGAAAGGAGTTCTCAACAAAGTACATGTAGACTCCTTTCATAACACACAATAACTTCTAATAACTCATGATAACAACGTAAAATGTGATTTAATTATGCAAGATTAAGAACCAAGAATCAGTTCAAATTGTAAAAGACTTTGAACAAATGACGATTATCTAACCTTATTTGAAAAAGAACTGAGAAATGAAGCCAATTACACCTTGTACAATGACAGAGGAAGAAGTGATAATCGTACAACATTGAGAACTAAGAAATGCGACTAATCGAGCTATACAATGAACAACAAAAGGACACATAACATATGCAATTCAGAACAAGGAAAGGAGATTTGTCGTGTGAGATTATGAAATACGAGAGGAGTTCCAATCATAGCACATTTGGAAAAGATATGAGATCAGATTTCACAAGGTAAGAACATAAATATGTTTTAATAAGAATGGATTAAGAACCATGCGGCTGGACCTATTCCTTGATGATTTAGAACTAATACATCATCTAATAGCATTTGCAAAAGATTAGAGAAATGAGGCCGATCAAACTCTGCTTTACGAGTATGGAAGAAGTTGCGATCTTTCGATATTGAGAGCCAAGAAACTGACTAACTGTTCTATGAATCGTAAAAGGAGAACACAAGATAAAATATTAGGGAGATAATAAAGAAACTAGAAAGGTGATCGAATCGACATACATGTTGAAAAGATAAGAATATCTAATAACGGATGATAAGCCCCTAATACGTGACTTAGTTAGACTAGATTACGAACCATGTGTGGGACCTGTGCACAAAAGATTTATATCAAATGAATGATCTAATCGCATTCGAAAGAGAACTGAGGCAACCATATTAGCTTAATAACTAAGGAAGAAGTGTAATCGTAAAATTTTGAGAACTAAGAAAGTCGACTAATCGTAATATATTGTGAGTCGCAAAAGGAGATACAACAATCAAAGAAGATTGAGAACTAATAAAGTAGAAGTTGTCGTATTTGATTTAAAAAGAACCAAGAGCGGGTCGTATTCATTAAAAATTTATAATTAAGCTAAGATTATCGAATCGTATAAGAAAAAGAACTGAGAAATGAGGCCTATTAATTATGCCTGCACAATGATTAATATGGTCTGTCTCTTATACACATCTAGATGTGTATAAGAGACAGATAAACCTTAATAATTTGCCCAAATCAAATCGCATTTTAATCTTATCAGGAGTTAAGAGACTTACAAAGTAGATCGAGTCATATGAGATTAAGAAAATAGAACAGGAGTTCTTATAAAAGTAAATCTCTCTAACTCAAGATAAGAACTTAAAATGCGATTTGATTTGGCCAAATTAAGAACCAGAGTGATAACTATTCATAAAAGAATAAGAACTAAAATATAATACGATGGTTTTGAAGAAATAAGTGAGAAATGTGGCAAGTATACGTGCTTAATCACAGTGGAAGGAGTTGTACTCGTACGATATTGAGAACTGAGAAAGGGGACAAATCGTACAAGATTAAATACTAATAACTGGGATCAAGTCGCACAAGATTAAGAAACAAGACGAGTATATTAAAGGAGTACTCAACAAAGTACATGTAGAAACACAATAAGTTCTAATAACTCATGATAACAATGTAAAATGTAATTTAATTATGCTAGATTAAGAACCAAGAATCTGTTCAAATTGAAAAAGACTTTGAACAAAAGATGATTATCTAACCTTAATTGAAAAAGAACTGAGAAATGAAGCCAATTACACCTTGTATAATGATAGAGGAAGAAGTGATAATCGTACAACATTGAGAACTAAGAAATGCGACTAATCGAGCTATAAAATGAACAAGAAAAGGAGACATAGCATATGCAATTCAGAACAAAGAAAGGAGATTAGTCCTGTGAGATTATGAAATACGAGAGGAGTTCCAATCATAGCACATTTGGAAAAGGTATAAGATCAGATTTCACAATCTAGATGTGTATAAGAGACAGGTTATCAAGATGTTATTAGAACTTATTGTGTTTCTACATGTACTTTGTTGAGATCTCCTTTCTTGTTTCTTAATCTTGTGCGACTTGCATCCCAGTTATGAGTATTTCAAACTTGCTTGTGAAACGTTCAGATGTATGTCCTTTCACATATCTTGGCAGCCCCATTCAGAAGGCGAAAGAAGAAGGTCACCCTTTCAGCCCATCATTGAGAAATTACCTCTAAAATTGCGGGGTGGCGAATGAAATTTCTCTCTCCTGGGGGAAAGCTAATCCTGATCAAGCTTGTTTTGAGTATTATTCCAATATACCTATTCACGGTACTCCAGCCTCCAAAAGCTGTAATCAAGGACCTGGAGCGCCAATTCGCAAACTTCTTCTGGGGCAATTCAGACTCGGGAAGCAGGTACCATTGGGCATCATGGAAGTCATTAGGTAAGCCAATAGCTGCCAATGGCCTTGGAATAATGTCCCTCTCAGATTTGGTCAAGGGTTTTGGCATTAAACTATGGTGGAAATTTCAAAAGGGGAATTCTGTATGGTGCTCTTTCATGCGTGCTAGATATTGTCGTTCCCACCCTTGTTTAATGAATGAAAGGAACAGTACGCATAGTCTAAGAGATTCATATTTTTGGAAGTGCATGCTTAAAAGCCGTGAGAACGCTGAAAAAAAGGCCTTTTATTTTTGTTACGGATTGGACAAATCTCCTTGTGGTATGACACTTGGCTGCCTCAAGGACCTTTGTTTCACGAGGTTAGTCAAGTGTTCGAGCCAACCCTTACAGTTGCTGATTTGTGATTGCAAATGGCTGGAACCTTGCAATTTTAAGCGAACATTATTCGGGCCTGGAGATAGAAAGACTAGAGAAGCTTCTTTGTGGGATACATTTCCAAGTTAGTAATGACTCGGATGTGCTGGTATGGACTCTCTCACCTAATGGCAAGATTTCAGTCTCCTCTACCCTTCCTTAACATGTTTCCACACTCTCTCAAACAATGATTTGGGACAATAAACTCCAAATCGAAATCTCCATCTTCATGTGGCGCCTCTTTAATAGGAAACTCCCACTTGACGATATCATAACTACCTTTGGGGTTTCCTTGGCTTCAAAATGTCCCTTTTGTCACCATCAAGAAACATTGGATCGTCTCTTTGCAAGTTGTGATTTCACCAGCCAAGTCTGGTGATACGAGCCAAGGGGCATCTTCTAGCTCGACCAAGGTTCGTGAAGAGTCATTGCAAGTGCCAACTTGGACCAATTACAAGGGCACGTGCAAAGAGAATCCAACAAGCCATGCAAAGTTTGGTTCGAGGTGTTCTTGACGGGGAAGCCGTCCAAAACAAACTAGAAGTGGAACGGTCTTGTATATCTGATTGGAACACTCTTCAAGTCCAAATTCATAATGGAGATGTCCGATAGTCTGTCTTTACTCTATTATTTTATAAAGCCCAATAGTAGTTTAAGTTTGTGTAAATTGGGCTGGTTTAAGTCGAGTATAGTTGTGACTTAGTTCTCAGTTTTTAGGCTCATTAATTAGCCTTAATAAGGCCCATTTAGCCCAAATCTTGGGGCCACTTATGGCTGAACCCCAGCACTACCTATTTAGGAGTTTTTAAGCTATCCTGGGGTTTTAGGGACTTTATTATGACTATAAATAGGCCTCATCCTATGGACGAATTTCAGCAGATTTTTATAAAAAAAACTTGTCTTTTCCGTGAGGAAAAAGTTCCTTCTTTTAGTCTTTGGATTAACACTTTGTTGGGATAATCGCTTGAGCAACGGTGATTGTTCTAACCGAGTTATAGATTTGGTACTTGCCTGATTCGTATAGGCAACGGGTCAATTCTCGATTTAAATCCTGTTAAGAGTTTGGTTCTTATCTTGTTATTGACAACGAGTTGAACTCTTGCTTGATTGCACAATTGGAGTCACACCATCTTGGGAAACATTTTTGACAAGGTGAAAAATGCTGAGATGCATGTTCAACAATGTGAGGCTATTTGCTTGCAACAGCCGTCACAACCTAACCAAATTTCTCTTGCCCGTGCACAATCCATGCACGCTAAATCCCTTGCCGATGAAGGAATGTTTTGGACGCAAAAATCAGCTATGAAATGGTTGACACAAGGAACGATCTTATCCTGTCTCTTAGTTCTAGATAAGACTTTTGCGCGAGGTTTGCGAGCACAATTCTTTGCGGGAAATATCTGCGATTACGCATTTCCAAGGAAGCGTCCAACAATCACTCATCATGCGTTCGCGAACGACATAGTTATTTTCTCTAAAGGAGAGGCTAAATCAATCAAGAACTCGTGGAGTTCCACGACCAGTTTGAGTCTTCATCTGGGCAGCTTATTAACAAGTCGAAAAGCTTCTTTGACATGCCCAGCAACGCTCCACTATATAGGATCAGAATGGTTCAATTTTGAACAGGTTTTGTGAAACCTCCCCTCCCTTTCACATATCTTGGCTGCCCCTTTCAGAAGGCGAAGAGAATAAGGTCAGTCTTTCAGCCCATGATTGAGAAAATTACCTCTAAAATTGCGGGGTGGCAAATGAAATTTCTCTCTCCTGGGGGAAAGCTAATCCTGATCAAGCTTGTTTTAAGTAGTATTCCAGTATAGGTTCACGGTACTCCAGCCTCCAAAAGCCGTAATCAAGGACTTGGAGCGCCAATTGGCAAACTTCTTCTGGGGCAATTCGGACTCAGGAAGCAGGTACCATTGGGCATCATGGAAGTCATTATGTAAGCCAACAGTTGCCAATGGCCTTGGATATAATGTCCCTCTCAGATTTGGTCAAGGGTTTTGGCATTAAACTATGGTGGAAATTTCGAAAGGGGAATTCTTTATGGTGCTCTTTCATGCGTGCTAGATATTGTCGTTCCCACCCTTGTTTAATGAATGAAAGGCACAGTGATTCATATATATGGAAGTGCATGCTTAAAAGCCGTGAGAACGCTGAAAAAAAGGCCTTTTATTTTTGTTACGCATTGGACAAATCTCCTTGTGGTATGACACTTGGCTGCCTCAAGGACCTTTGTTTCATGAGGTTAGTCAAGTGTTCGAGCCAACCCTTACAGTTGCTGATTTGTGAGTGCCAATGGCTGGAACCTTGCAATTTTAAGCGAACATTATTCGGGCCTGGAGATAGAAAGACTAGAGAAGCTTCTTTGATGCGATACATTTCCAAGTTAGTAATGACTCGGATGTGCTGGTATGGACTCTCTCACTTAATGGCAAGATTTCAGTCTCCTCTACCCTTCCTTAACATGTTTCCACACTTTATCAAACAATGATTTGGGACAATAAACTCCAAATCGAAATCTCCATTTTCATGTGGCGCCTCTTTAATTGGAAACTCCCACTTGACGATATCATAACTACCTTTGGGGTTTCCTTGGCTTCAAAATGTCCCTTTTGTCACCATCAAGAAACATTGGATCGTCTCTTTGCAAGTTGTGATTTCACCAGCCAAGTCTGGTGATACGAGCCAAGGGGCATCTTCTAGCTCGACCAAGGTTCGTGAAGAGTCATTGCAAGTGCCAACTTGGACCAATTACAAGGGCACGTGTAAAGAAAATCCAACAAGCCATGCAAAGTTTGGTTCGAGGTGTTGTTGACGGGGAAGCAGTCCAAAACAAACTAGAAGTGGAACGGGCTTGTAAATCTGATCGGAATACACACACTCTTTTAGTCCAAATCCATAATGGAGAAGTCCGGTAGTTTGTCTTTACTCTATTATTTTATAATCCCCAATAGTAGTTTAAGTTTGTGTAAATTGGTCTGGTTTAAGTAGAGTATAGTTGTGACTTAGTTCTCAGTTTTTAGACTCATTAATTAGCCTTAAATAAGGCCCATTTAGCCCAAATCTTGGGGCCACTTATGGCTGAACCCCAGCACTACCTTTTTAGGAGTTTTTAAGCTAGCTTTAGGGACTTTATTATGACTATAAATAGACCTCATCCTACGGACGAATTTGAGCATATTTTTATAAAAAAAAACTTGTCTTTTCCGTGAGGAAAAAGTTCCTTCTTTTAGTCTTTGGATTAACACTTTGTTGGGATCATCGCTTGAGCAACGGTGATTGTTCTAACCGACTTATTGATTTGGTTCTTGCCTGATTCGTATAGGCAACGGGTCAATTCTCGCTTTAAATCCTATTAAGAGTTTGGTTCTTATCTTGTTATAGATAGACAACGAGTTGAACTCTTGCTTGATTGCGCAATTGGAGTCACACCATCTTTGGAAACATTTTTGACAAGGTGAAAAATGCTGAGATGCATGTTCAACAATGTGAGGCTATTTGCTTGCAACAGCCGTCACAACCTAAACAAATTTCTCTTGCCCGTGCACAATCCATGCACGCTAAATGCCTTGCCGATGAAGAAACTTTTTGGACGCAAAAATCGGCTATCAAATGGTTGACACAAGGAGACTTTTGCGCGAGGTTTGCGAGCACAATTCTTTGCGGGAAATATCTGCGATTACGCATTTCCAAGGTAGTGTCCAAAAATCACTCATCATGCGTTCGCGAACGACATAGTTATTTTCACTAAAGGAGAGGCTAAATCAATGAAGAACTCGTGGAGTTCCACGATCAGTTTGAGTCTTCATCTGGGCAGCTTATTAACAAGTCGAAAAGCTTCTTTGACATGACCAACAATGCTCCACTATCTAGGATCAGAATGGTTCAAGATGTTTCTTTTTGAACAGGTTTTGTGAAACCTCCCCTCCCTTTCACATATCTTGGCTGCCCCATTCAGAAGGCGAAGAGAAAAAGGTCACTCTTTCAGCCCATGATTGAGAAAATTACCTCTAAAATTGCGGGGTGGCAAATGAAATTTCTCTCTCCTGGGGGAAAGCTAATCCTGATCAAGCTTGTTTTAAATAGTATTCAAGTATAGGTTCACGGTACTCCAGCCTCCAAAAGCCGTAATCAAGGACTTGGAGCGCCAATTGGCAAACTTCTTCTGGGGCAATTCGGACTCGGGAAGCAGGTACCATTGGGAATCATGGAAGTCATTATGTAAGCCAACAGTTGCCAATGGCCTTGGAATAATGTCCCTCTCAGATTTGGTCAAGGGTTTTGGCATTAAACTATGGTGGAAATTTCGAAAGGGGAATTCTTTATGGTGCCCTTTCATGCGTGCTAGATATTGTCGTTCCACCCTTGTTTAATAAATGAAAGGCACAGTGATTCATATATATGGAAGTGCGTGCTCAAAAGCAGTGAGAACGCAGAAAAGGCCTTTTATTTTTATTGCGCATTGGACAAGTCTTCTTGTCGTATGACACTTGGCTGCCTCAAGGACCTTTGTTTCACGAGGTTAGTCAATTGTTCGAGCCAACCCCTACAATTGCCGATTTGTGAGCGCAAATGGTTGGAACCTTGCAATTTTAAGCGAACATTATTCGGGCCTAGAGATAGAAAGACTAGAGAAGCTTCTTTGTGCGATACATTTCCAAGTTAGTAATGACTCGGATGTGCTGGTATGGACTCTCTCACCTAATGGCAAGATTTCAGTCTCCTCTACCCTTCCTTAACATGTTTCCACACTCTCTCAAACAATGATTTGGGACAATAAACTCCAAATCGAAATCTCCATCTTCATGTGGCGCCTCTTTTATAGGAAACTCCCACTTAACGATATCATAACTACCTATGGGGTTTCCTTGGCTTCAAAATGTCTCTTTTGTCACCATCAAGAAACATGCATGGATAAGATGGATCGTCTCTTTGCAAGTTGTGATTTCACCAGCCAAGTCTGGTGATACGAGCCAAGGGGCATCTTCTAGCTCGACCAAGGTTCGTGAAGAGTCATTGCAAGTGCCAACTTGGACCAATTACAAGGGCACGTGCAAAGAGAATCCAACAAGTCATGCAAAGTTTGGTTCGAGGTGTTCTTGACGGGGAAGCCGTCCAAAACAAACTAGATGTCGAACGGGCTTGTAAATCTGATTGGAACACTCTTCAAGTCCAAATCCATAATGGCGAAGTCCGATAGTTTGTCTTTACTCTATTATTTTATAAAGCCCAACAGTAGTTTAAGTTTGTGTAAATTGGGCTGATTTAAGTCGAGTATAGTTGTGACTTAGTTCTCAGTTTTTAGGCTCATTAATTAGCCTTAATAAGGCCCATTTAGCCCAAATCTTGGGGCCACTTATGGCTGAACCCCAGCACTACCTTTTTAGGAGTTTTTAAGCTAGTTTTAGGGACTTTATTATGACTTTATAAATAGGCCTCATCCTATGGACGAATTTCGGCAGATTTTTATAAAAAAAACTTGTCTTTTCCGTGAGGAAAAAGTTCCTTCTTTTAGTCTTTGGATTAACACTTTGTTGGGATCATCGCTTGAGCAACGGTGATTGTTCTAACCGAGTTATATATTTGGTACTTGCCTGATTCGTATAGGCAACGGGTCAATTCTCGATTTAAATCCTGTTAAGAGTTTGGTTCTTATCTTGTTATAGACAACGAGTTGAACTCTTGCTTGATTGCGCAATTGGAGTCACACCATCTTGGGAAACATTTTTGACAAGGTGAAAAAGCTGAGATGCATGTTCAACAATGTGAGGCTATTTGCTTGCAACAGCCGTCACAACCTAACCAAATTTTATCTTGCCCGTGCACAATCCATGCACGCTAAATGCCTTGCCGATGAAGAAACTTTTTGGACGCAAAAATCGGCTATGAAATGGTTGACACAAGGAGACTTTTGCGCGAGGTTTGCAGTAGCACAATTCTTTGCGGGAAATATCTGCGATTACGCATTTCCAAGGAAGTGTCCAACAATCCCTCATCTTGCGTTCACGAACGACATAGTCATTTTCACTAAAGGAGAGGCTAAATCAATCAACAACTCGTGGAGTTCCACGACCATTTTGAGTCTTCATCTGGGCAGCTTATTAACAAGTCGAAAAGCTTCTTTGACATGCCCAACAACGCTCCACTATCTAGGATCAGAATTGTTCACTTTTGAACAGGTTTTCTGAAACCTCCCCTCCCTTTCACATATCTTGGCTGCCCCATTCAGAAGGCGAAGAGAAGAAGGTCAGTCTTTCAGCCCATGATTGAGAAAATTACCTCTAAAATTGCGGGGTGGAAAAAAAAATTTTCTCTCCTGGGGGAAAGTTAATCCTGATCAAGCTTGTTTTAAGTAGTATTCCAGTATAGGTTCACGGTACTCCAGCCTCCAAAAGCCGTAATCAAGGACTTGGAGCGCCAATTGGCAAACTTCTTCTGGGATCTGAGATGGAAATGTAATTCGGACTCGGGAAGCAGGTACCATTGGGCATAATGGAAGTCATTATGTAAGCCAACAGTTGCCAATGGCCTTGGAATAATGTCCCTCTCAGATTTGGTCAAGGGTTTTGGCATTAAACTATGGTGGAAATTTCGAAAGGGGAATTCTTTATGGTGCTCTTTCATGCGTGCTAGATATTGTCATTCCCACCCTTGTTTAATGAATGAAAGGCACAGTGATTCATATATATGGTAGTGCATGCTCAAAAGCTGTGAGAACGCTGAAAAAAGGGCCTTTTATTTTTGTTACGGATTGGACAAATCTCCTTGTGGTATGACACTTGGCTGCCTCAAGGACCTTTGTTTCATGAGGTTAGTCAAGTGTTCGAGCCAACCCTTACAGTGGCTGATTTGTGAGTGCAAATGGCTGGAACCTTGCAATTTTTAGCGAACATTATTCGGGCCTGGAGATAGAAAGACTAGAGAAGCTTCTTTGTGGGATACATTTCCAAGTTAGTAATGATCAAGTCTAGACTCGGATGTGCTGGTACGGACTCTCTCACCAAATGGCAAGATTTTAGTCTCCTCTACCCTTCCTTAACATGTTTCCACACTCTCTCAAACAATGATTTGGGACAAGAAACTCCAAATCAAAATCTCCATCTTCATGTGGCGCCTCTTGAATAGGAAATTCCCAGTTGACGATATCATAACTACCTTTGGGGTTTCCTTGGCGTCAAAATGTCCCTTTTGTCACCATCAAGAAACATTGGATCCTCTCTTTGCAAGTTGTGATTTCACCAGCCAAGTCTGGTGATACGAGCCAAGGGGCATCTTCTAGCTCGACTAAGGTTCGTGAAGAGTCATTGCAAGTGCCAACTTGGACCAATTACAGGGGCACGTGCAGAGAGAATCCAACAAGCCAAGCAAAGTTTGGTTCAAAGTGTTCTTGACGGGGAAGCCATCCCAAAACAAACTAGAAGTGGAACGGACTTGTAAATCTTATTGGAACATTCTTCAAGTCCAAATCCATATGTAATATGTAGAAATCCAGTAGTTTGTGTTTACACTATTATTTTATAAAGCCCAATATTAGTTCAAGTTTGTGTAAATTGGGCTGGTTTAAGTCGAGTGTAGTTGTGACTTAGTTCTCAGTTTTTAGGCTCATTAATTAGCCTTAATAAAGCCCATTTAGCCCAAATCTTGGGACCACTTATGGCTGAACCCCAGCACTACCTTTTGGGAGTTTTTGAGCGAGTTTTTAGCACTTGTTAAGACTATAAATAGGCCTCATCATATGGACGAATTTCAGCAGATTTTTATAAAAAAAACTTGTCTTTTCCGTGAGGAAAAAGTTCCTTCTTTTAGTCTTTGGATTAACACTTTGTTGGGATCATCGCTTGAGAAACGGTGATTGTTCTAACCGACTTATAGATTTGGTTCTTTCCTGATTCGTATAGGCAACGGGTCAATTCTCGCTTTAAATCTTGTTAAGAGTTTGGTTCTTATCTTGTTATAGACAGCGGGTTGAATTCTTGCTAGATTTTTTTATGCAATTGGAGTCACACCATCTTGGGAAACATTTTTGACAAGGTGAAAAATGCTGAGATGCATGTTCAACAATGTGAGGCTATTTGCTTGCAACAGCCGTCACAACCTAACCAAATTTCTCTTGCCCGTGCACAATCCATGCACGCTAAATGCCTTGCCGATGAAGAAAGTTTTTGGACGCAAAAATCGGCTATGAAATGGTTGACACAAGGAGACTTTTGCGCGAGGTTTGCGAGCACAATTCTTTGCGGGAAATATCTGCGATTACGCATTTCCAAGGAAGTGTCCAACAATCACTCATCTTGCGTTCGCGAACGACATAGTCATTTTCACTAAAGGAGAGGCTAAATCAATCAAGAACTCGTGGAGTTCCACGACCAGTTTGAGTCTTCATCTGGGTAGCTTATTAACAAGTCAAAAAACTTCTTTTACATGACCAACAACCCTCCACTATCTAGGATCAGAATGGTTCAATTTTGAACAGGTTTTGTGAAACCATCCCCCGCTCCTCCCTTTCACATATCTTGGCTGCCCTATTCAGAAGGCGAAGAGAAGAAGGTCACTCTTTCAGCCCATGATTGAGAAAATTACCTCTAAAATTGCGGGGTGGCAAATGAAATTTCTCTCTCCTGGAGGAAAGCTAATCCTGATCAAGCTTATTTTAAGTAGTATTCCAATATAGGTTCACGGTACTCCAGCCTCCAAAAGCCGTAATCAAGGACTTGGAGCGCCAATTGGCAAACTTCTTCTGGGGCAATTCGAACTCGGGAAGCAGGTACCATTGGGCATCATGGAAGTCATTATGTAAGCCAACAGTTGCCAATGGCCTTGGAATAATGTCCTCTCAGATTTGGTCAAGGGTTTTGGCATTAAACTATGGTGGAAATTTCGAAAGGGGAATTCTTTATGGTGCTCTTTCATGCGTGCTAGATATTGTCGTTCCCACCCTTGTTTAATAAATGAAAGGCACAGTGATTCATATATATGGAAGTGCATGCTCAAAAGCCGTGAGTCCTGAAACGCAAAAAAAAGGCCTTTTATTTTTATTGCGCATTGGACAAGTCTTCTTGACGTATGACACTTGGCTTGCACAAAGACCTTTGTTTCATGAGGTTAGTCAAGTGTTCGAGCCAACCCTTACAGTTGCTGATTTGTGAGTGCAAATGGCTGGAACCTTGCAATTTTAAGCGAACATTATTCGAGCCTGGAGATAGAAAGACTAGAGAAGCTTCTTTGTGGGACACATTTCCAAGTTAGTAATGACTCGGATGTGCTGGTATGGACTCTCTCACCTAATGGCAAGATTTCAGTCTCCTCTTCCCTTCCTTAACATGTTTCCACACTCTCTCAAACAATGATTTGGGACAATAAACTCCAAATCGAAATCTCCATCTTCATGTGGCGCCTCTTTAATAGGAAACTCCCACTTAACGATATCATAACTACCTATGGGGTTTCCTTGGCTTCAAAATGTCTCTTTTGTCACCATCAAGAAACTTTGGATCGTCTCTTTGCAAGTTGAGATGTGTATAAGAGACAGCCATCTTCTAGCTCGACCAAGGTTCGTGAAGAGTCATTGCAAGTGCCAACTTGGACCAATTACAAGGGCACGTACATAGAGAATCCAACAAGTCATGCAAAGTTTGGTTCGAGGTGTTTTTGACGGGGAAGCAGTCCAAAACAAACTAGATGTCGAACGGGCTTGTAAATCTGATTGGAACACTCTTCAAGTCCAAATCCATAATGGCGAAGTCCGATAGTTTGTCTTTACTCTATTATTTTATAAAGCCCAACAGTAGTTTAAGATTGTGTAAATTGGGCTGATTTAAGTGGAGTATAGTTGTGACTTAGTTCTCAGTTTTTAGGCTCATTAATTAGCCTTAATAAGGCCCATTTAGCCCAAATCTTGGGGCCACTTATGGCTGAACCCCAGCACTACCTTTTTAGGAGTTTTTAAGCTAGTTTTAGGGACTTTATTATGACTATAAATAGGCCTCATCCTATGGACGAGAATGATTTCAGCAGATTTTTATAAAAACCTTGTCTTTTCCGTGAGGAAAAAGTTCCTTCTTTTAGTCTTTGGATTAACACTTTGTTGGGATCATCGCTTGAGCAACGGTGATTGTTCTAACCGAGTTATAGATTTGTATACTTGCCTGATTCGTATAGGCAACGGGTCAATTCTCGATTTAAATCCTGTTAAGAGTTTGGTTCTTATCTTGTTATTGACAACGAGTTGAACTCTTGCTTGATTGCGCAATTGGTGTCACACCATCTTGGGAAACATTTTTGACAAGGTGAAAAATGTTGAGATGCATGTTCAACAATGTGAGGCTATTTGCTTGCAACAGCCGTCACAACCTAAGATTGTTTCTCTTGCCCGTGCACAATCCATGCACGCTAAATGCCTTGCCGATGAAGAAAGTTTTTGGACGCAAAAATCGGCTATGAAATGGTTGACACAAGCAGACTTTTGCTCGAGGTTTGCGAGCACAATTCTTTGCGGGAAATATCTGCGATTACGATCTCGCATTTCCAAGGAAGCGTCCAACAATCTCTCATCTTGCGTTCGCGAACGACATAGTCATTTTCACTAAAGGAGAGGCTAAATCAATCAAGAACTCGTGGAGTTCCACGACCAGTTTGAGTCTTCATCTGGGCAGCTTATTAACAAGTCGAAATGCTTCTTTGACATGCCCAATGGTACCTGCTATCCCGAGTTCGAATTGCCCCAGAAGAAGTTTGTGAAACCTCCCCTCCCTTTCACATATCTTGGCTGCCCCATTCAGAAGGCGAAGAGAAGAAGGTCACTCTTTCATCCCATGATTGAGAAAATTACCTCTAAAATTGCGAGGTGGCAAATGAAATTTCTCTCTCCTGGGGGAAAGCTAATCCTGATCAAGCTTGTTTTAAGTAGTTTTCCAATATAGGTTCACGGTACTCCAGCCTCCAAAAGCCGTAATCAAGGACTTGGAGCGCCAATTGGCAAACTTCTTCTGGGGCAATTCGGACTCGGGAAGCAGGTACCATGCTGGGCATCATGGAAGTCATTATGTAAGCCAACAGTTGCCAATGGCCTTGGAACCATTCGAATCAGAGGGTGGAAATTTTTGGCATTAAACTATGGTGGAACTTTTGAAAGGGGAATTCTTTATGGTGCCCTTTCATGCGTGCTAGATATTTTCGTTCCCACCCTTGTTTAATAAATGAAAGGCACAGTGATTCATATATATGGAAGTGCATGCTCAAAAGCCGTGAGAACGCAGAAAAAATGCCTTTTATTTTTATTGCGCATTGGACAAGTCTTCTTGACGTATGACACTCATCTTGCGTTCGCGAGCGACATAGTCATTATCACTAAAGGAGAGGCCAAATCAGTCAAGAACTCACGGAGTTCCACGACCAGTTTGAGTCTTCATCTGGGCGGCTTATTAACAAGTCGAAAAGCTTCTTTTACATGGCCAACAACGCTCCTCTATCTAGGATCAGAATGGTTCAATTTTGAACATGTTTTGAGAAACGTCCCCTCCCTTTCACACCTATCTTGGCTGCACCATTCAAAAGGCGAAGAAAAGAAGGTCACTCTTTCATCCCATGATTGAGAAAATTACCTCTAAAATTGCGAGATGGCAAATGAAATTACTTTCTCCTGTGGGAAAGCTAATCCTGCTCAAGCTTGATTTACGTAGTATTCCAATATACCTATTCACGGTACTCCAGCCTCCAAAAGCCGTAATCAAGGACTCGGAGCGCCAATTGGCAAACTTCTTCTGGGGCAATTCGAACTCGGGAAGCAGGTACCAATATACATCATGGAAGGCATTGTATAAGATGTGTACAAGTTGCCAATGGCCTTGGAATAATGTCCCTCTCAGATTTGGTCAAGGGTTTTGGCATTAAACTACGGCGGAAATTTCGAAAGGGGAATTCTTGATGGTGCTCTTTCATGCGTTCTAGATATTGTCATTCCCACCCTTGTTTAATAAAAGAAAGGCACAGTGATTCATATATATGGAAGTGCATGCTTAAAAGCCATGAGAACGCAGAAAAAGCTAGCCTTTTATTTTTGTTACGCATTGGACAAGTCTCCTTTTGGTTTGACACTTGGCTCCTCAAGGACCTTTGTTTCACGAGGTTAGTTAGTGTTCGAACCAACCCTTACAGTTGCTAATTTGTGAGTGCAAATGACTGGAACCTTGCAATTTTAAGCAAACATTATTCAGGCCTTGAGATAGAAAGACTAGAGAAGCTTCTTTGTGGGATACATTTCCAAGTTAGTAATGACTCGGATGTGCTTGTACGGACTCTCTCACCTAATGGAAAGTTTTCAGTCTCCTCTACCCTTCCTTCACATGTTCCACACTCTCTCAAACAATGATTTGGGACAATAAACTCCAAATCGAAATCTCCATCTTCATGTGCTGCCTCTTGAATAGGAAATTCCCACTTGACGATATCATAACTACCTTTGGGGTTTCCTTGGCCTCAAAATGTCCCTTTTGTCACCATCAAGAAACATTGGATCATCTCTTTGCAAGTTGTGATTTCACCAGCCAAGTCTTATGATACGAGCCAAGGGACATCATCAAGCTCGACTAAGGTTCGTGAAGAGTCATTGCAAGTGCCAACTTGGACCAATTACAGGGGCACGTGTAGAGAGAATCCAACAAGCCAAGCAAAGTTTGGTTCGAGGTGTTCTTGACGGGGAAGCCGTCCCAAAACAAACTAGAAGTGGAACGGGCTTGTAAATCTAATTGGAACATTCTTCAAGTCCAAATCCATAATGGAGAAGTCCAGTAGTTTGTGTTTACACTATTATTTTATAAAGCCCAAGAGTAGTTTATGTTTGTGTAAATTGGGCTGGTTTAAGTCGAGTATAGTTGTGATTTAGTTCTCAGTTTTTAGGCTCATTAATTAGCCTTAATAAGGCCCATTCAGCCCAAATCTTGGGGCCACTTATGGCTGAACCCCAGCACTAGTTTTTTAGGAGATTTTAAGCTAGTTTTAGGACTTCATTAAGACTATAAATAGGCCTCATCATATGGACGAATTGCCAACAAATTTCTTCTCAATCAGGATCTCAAAGAATTGGGGTCCCACTTCATTTTTGTTTCTTTTTTGATTTTTGGGAACTTTGAGACCCTGATTGAGAACTCGTTTCATCATCTGAAAAAAGTTTTCTTGCAACATTTGTCTGAGATTTTGCTCTGGTAATAAGATTTTCCAGCTCTTGTGTCCTCTGTTCTATGATTTCATGAATTCCCATGTATTCATCTTATCCATTTCTTCATTCATGAAAGGGTCATCATCTTCATTTGTTTCATCAAAATCCATTAGAGAAAATGATGGTTCAAATCTGCTAAAAAGATTAAATTATTCCAACATAAAATCAGATTTCTTGGATGTCTCTTATAGAACTCCTGTAAATAAAAATTGAGAAATAGCCCTGTCTCTTATACACATCTTTATTTTTCTAAATCCAATTTTCTGTCAATCTTTTGTTCTTTCATTTTTCTACTTTTTTGGAAAATAAATTCTTCTTTTTCCTTTTCTTTTTGCTGATCCTGGAGATTTAACACTCTCCTTTTTTCTTCCATTAGTAAAGATTGTTCAATCTGAGAACAATTATATTCACATCTAGGCCACCATTTGTTCTCATGAATTCTTCTGATTTGAGGAAGAAAATATCCTGCAGCAATACCAGTTTCCAATTTCCATGAAAAAAGCCACGGGATACTGAATTTGGCTAAGATGTGTAGTAATTGTCTTCCAGGAATATCAGGATCAGAAAAATCTGAGCTTTCAAACACTTTTTTAAATTTTTTAAATAATTTTTGAAGATCAGAAGGAAGAAAATTTTCAGGAATTCCATATGATTCCTCTGATGTGTTCTATAAAACCACATCGGAAGAAAAGTTTTGTTATTTAGAATTGTAGGTTCCATACGAATCCACCAAGTATGTTTAAAATCAGCAGTATTGTCATTACAGTAAAATCATTCACCTAAATACTGTCTCTTATAATTGATCTGTAATTCCTCAATTATTGAAAAAGGATCTGAAAGAGAACACATCAGAGGAGTGTGTAGGAGTGTGTACTCCAATCATCAGTAGAAGGAACTGTTTTAATAAACATTTTAGACATTGTGAAATAATGATCTTGGATAGTGGGTCTCCATCCAATATCACCATCTTTAATATCAACAATTTTGGTAAGATTGAGGAAGTCAGCATAAGTATGCCTGTATTTAGGAGGATCATTTGCTATAATGAGAAAGAAAGAACCACAATTTTTGAAAAATATTTATTTACAATATTTTGTTAAAATGCCTTTTATGTCCCAAATATTATTTGTCTTATTTGTCCTCTTCCTGAATTTGGACTTCTACCACCACGGGATCCTCTTCTGAGGATATTCATCATAATCTGAAAGATAAACATAGAAGAATTAATATTTTATTTTTATTTAGATTGACAATTCATATAATTGTTTTATTCGTATATGGAACCAAACTTTGTAGGGGGAATTCTAAATTGCTATAATCTAATTCAGGAATTTTTTCTAAATATTTTAATTTTAATTCTCGTCCTCCTTTATTAATTTTATTGGATGAACCAGTTTCATGGGGCATAAGTTTTCTTGGAAATTCCATCTGCAAGACTCAAGTTATTTTGTAAAAATTCTCTGGTAAGAAAATCCGGTAAAGAATTAGAATCACCTTTAATATATTCAATATCTAAATCAAATACAGATAATATAGACTGCCATCTAGCAAAAAATAAAAAAGTAGCTTAAAAATTTTTTAATCTTTCATATAAGGGTTTACTATCTTGTGCAATATTTTTATAATATTCAGCAATATAATTTAAACTTCCTAAAAATCTTTGTAATTGTTTTTTATCTTTTATTTCATCTGGAAATTTATTTGCAAATTCAATACTTCTTGAAATAGGAATAATTTGTCCATTTTCTATTTCAAATCCAAGAAATCTGATTTTATGTTGGAATAATTTAATCTTTTTAGCAGAAATAACGATACCATTTTTCTTGGCTATTTTAATGAAAATATTAAATGTTTAAAATGTTGATCTATGGAATTTGAAAATATTAATATATCATCAATATAAGTAATAATATAAGAATAGGAAGAAAATATTTCATTCATTATATTTTGAAATTCAGAAGGAGCATTTTTAAGCCCAAAAGGCATAACATTCCATTCGTAATGTCCAAATGGTACTGTAAAAGCAGTTTTATATCTATCCTTTTCAGCTATTTGAATTTGCCAAAATCCTGATTTTAAATCAAATTTAGAATATATATTTGATCCAACTGTTATGTTTAATAGATCTTTTTCATTAGGAATGGGATATCTTATCCATTTTAAAATTTTGTTAAGTGGTTTATAATTAATAACTAATCTAGGAATCAAATTCCCTCTTTCTATTTCTGAATTTCTATTTACATAAAAAGCAGTACAACTCCAAGGAGAATAAGATTTTCTTATTGTTTTCTTTTCTAATAAATCATTAATTTCTTTTTTACAAAATTCAACCATATCCTTGTTCATTTGACAAGGTCTAGCTTTAGTTGGTATATTTTTCTCCACAAAATTTGTTTCATAAGGTAATTCTAAATATGTTGTTTTCTGTTCAAAAAGCGTTAGGAACATCGCTACAAACTTTAGAAATAATTTGCTTGTTTATTTGAGAAATTTTTTCTTTTATTTTAGGAGAGTTTAATTGATGTTCTATGCTTAAATTAAATATTTCTTTATGCATATAATTAATTTGATTTTGTTTTAATTTAATATTATAGTCTAAAGGGTTTAAATCAGAAATTTTTTCTGTAGTAGCAAAATCAAAAGTTAATTCTTTATCTTTATTACATATTATTTTTCCATCACAATAGTAAGGATACATTTGACATAAAAAAGGAGTTCCTAAAATTAAATGAATTTTAACACCCCCCAGTCAAAACATCATTTAAACCTAATTTCCTTCTTTTGTAAAAAACACAGGATATAATAGACAAATTTCAAAGAAATATGGAAAATGACTTCAAAAGTTGTTAAGGAAGCTGTAGTTTTTTCAAAATATTGAGAGGGAACTAATCCTTCTCTAATACAATTTAAGTCAGCACCTCCATCTACCATAGCAATTGATTTAAAGGCATAAGTATCATTTATAACAATTGAAACGTAAATGTATTGTTTTTGAGATATATACATAGTATTAATATCATAACTTAAAAATTCTCCTAAATTTTTTGTAGAAGATTTGTCTTCTGTATTATTTGTTTCTAATTTTATTTTTCTTATTTCTTCAACTAAAGAAAGTTCTTCCAAATTAATGACTCTTTCTTTTAAATTTTCAAAACTTTGTTTAAGATTATTTATTTCTTTAATTTCTTGTTTTAATTCATTTATTTCTTGTTTTAAATACATCTAGATTTAAATCATGAGCTTCAACTATAGATTTATAATATATTAATTCAGGGGTACAATTAGAACATTCGCCTTAATCATCAGAACTTGTTTTAGAAGTATTATCTTCGTAATTTTCTTCTCTTATACTATCATTAAAATTTAAATGATTAATAATTTGTTCTTTAATTTCTTCATCTATTTGTAAATCTCCAATTTTTTCTATTAAATTTATTTTAGTTGTACATTTATTAGCATAATGTCCTTTCTTTCCACATTTATCTGCAAATTATATTTGTTTTTACCCAATCTTTTACTTCTTGATCTGCTTTTTTATTAGAATTCATTTTTACCTTATCTTTATTTTTTCTAAAAATGGTTTGTAGGGTTTTTTGGAGTTCTTAAATTTATTTTTCCTTTTATTTTTTGTAATTCTTTTTGCTTTTTGATAAGGAATAGGATGGGCTGGAATAGCAAATTGATCACAAAAATCTCCTAATTCAGTTCTTTGTTTATATTTTTTAATTTGAGCTTTTAATTTAATATCATTGCATAATTTTATTCCTTCTGTACAGACAGAAAGGATATGGTGGCATATTAGATGTGTATAAAGACAGTTTCATAACAATGTATGATGGATATAATACACAGTTATTCACATCAGCAAAAACATTTGGTAATCCATTTATAAATTTTTCTTTCCAAAAATTTGAAGAAGCATCAGATCTATGTAAAAGTCTTCCTAAGAAAACATCTTTATACCATCTAAAATGGGATAAAGTAGGACATTTTAATGTAGATTCATTAATAATTCTCTATGAACATTATTGGAATTTGCAATATTTCCAATAAAATGTTTAACAATATTTATTATTAAAGTAAAGGCAGCATCTGATTCAGTAGTTTGAATTTGACCTTCTATTTTAATTTTAGTATGGTTTACTATTTCATTTTTCTGAGTTTCAGTGAGATAATTATCCCACCAACCTCTAAGGATTATAAAAATCCTTCAATAACAATTTTGACAGCATTTGGCTCAGAAGTTCCTTTTTGTTTCAAAATTTTTATATACATAAGCATGTTATGTAAAGTTTTTTGTATTGCAGCATTACTATGAGCATCAATACACCACTCATATATTGTTCCAGAATTATAAGAATTTGCCATTAGTTGTGGATCTTCATAACTTAAATCAATAGGAGTAGGTCTTTGATAATAGTTATAAGTTTGGTGATATAGAGGTTTAAATTGTGTTGCATTTTCTTTGAATCTATTTTTTCTTTTTATAGCAAAAATATTTTCGGTTCTGGAATATTTAAATTTTTAAACATTTCTGAAATGTTTGTAATATTATTTTCTGAACAATTGCTTTCATTATCTTCAGTATCAGTATTATTATCTTTTACTGATAAAACATTTAATTTTAAAATATTTTTCTGTTTATCACTTGAAGAAGGTTCTGTTATATTTAAATCTTTCATTTTTCCTCTTAAGATTTTCACTAATTCTTCATTTTGATCAATAAAAACATCAGAAGGTAAATTTTCTCTAGGTTTTATTGAAGAAATATGATCATTAGAAGTAGGAATTGGTTTAATATTAATAGGAGTATTTATATAAGGGGAAGAATAATAATGTAATTTTTCTTCAATTCTATTTAATTGTTTAGAAATTGTTCCTAAGTTAAGATTTGAAAAATTATTTTGTTGGTATCAGAGTCATGTGTAACTAAATTCTTAAAGGATTGATTATAATTGTACTAAATCATGACTTAATGATAAAATCAGTAAACAACAAGGATGGTCAAGAATAAAATGATTTTTATTCCCTAATATCGATTTATTGTTAAATGGTTCGTCACCCATGTCACAACTGGAAAAGACTACTGTTATCGTAAGACCCATTTGTCTTGAAGAAATAAAAGAGAATTGACAGCCAAGTATACTTGCTATTATCTCTTATTTTTGAGATGTGTATGGTAGAGACAGCTTCTAACAAACAAAAGTTTATTGAATTTATTATTATGACATATAATTTAGTCCTTTATAATTAGTCCTTAAGTTTATTCATCATGCTTTTGACGATTTAAAGGTTGTAAACTTCATCTACTAAATCTACAAAAAATTCTGAATTAATTAAATTTGAAGATATAGAAAATACTATACAAAATTGGCATTTACCAAATTAAAACCTGAAACAGTTTATAAATTTGGAGCTTTTGATTATAAATCAAAATTAATGATAAAAACAGTTGAAAAAACTATTCCTATCAGAGGAGTTGATGAAACTATTAAATTATTAAAAGAAAAAGATTTATAACTTGGAAATTCAAAATTATAATTATATTCATATTGGTTTAATTCAAATTTCTTTACAACCTTTAAATCGTCAAGGACTTGATACTACTGTCTGTGTTGCTCTTCGTGATGCTAGACATAATAAATTTTCAGATTCATTAATTGGTTTAATTGAATCAAGTCTTTGTAATGGCCCAATTTATTTTAGTAGTTATCCAAATTTTTCTGTATCTTTAAGTGATAAAATTTGCTTGACAGTTTTAACCTTAAATTGTATAAGAGATAGATATGAAACCTGATCAGAAAATATAAATATTACTTATAGAATTTGTTATAAATTAATGAATACTATAAGTCCTGGTGCTATTAATATAAATACAAATGACAGAAAAACTCCTTTAATTGATACAAATTTAACAAGATCTAATATACATTATAATCAAATTAATTAGCTGGGATGAGGTTAATATTCCAGAAACTTGGACTTTTGAGAAAATTACAAATCCTACTCCTGTTGAAGTTAATACTGTTCAGTTTCTTACATTAATGAAGAACCAACAGGAAATGTTGAAATAGCTTTCACTAGAAGAAGAAGATCTACTTCTTCTATTCCAACTTCTCTTTCTCAAAATTTTAAAAAACTCCTAGATCTGTAGTTAGATCCAGATCTAATAGATTAACTTTTGAAGGAACTCAAGAATCACCTAATAAAATTCTTCATGGAATTTATAATTCAAAATATAAGATACAGAAGATATAAATTTAGGATCTGAAGTTAATTATCAATCTGACTATCAGATAAATGTTCTATCAAATCAAGAATTTTCTGATGAAGAAATGAGAAAAATTGCTGAAAAATCTAAAGAAGAATTTTAAGCACGTATACTTGGCCTCATTTCTCACTTATTTCTTCAAAACCATCATATTATATTTTAGTTCTTATTCTTTTATGCATAGTTATCACTCATGGTTCTTTATTTGGCCAAATCAAATCGCATTTTAAGTTCTTATCTTGAGTTACGAGATTTACTTTTATAAGAGGACTCCTGTTCTATTTCTTAATCTGATTAGACTCGATATAAGCCCCTAGTTTTTAATCCTGTACGATTAGATCTCCTTTACTGTGTCATAATATAGTACGATTAGACCCTTTCTTTCTTCTCAATATCGTACTATTACAATTTCTTCCTCAATCATTGTGCAGGCATAATTAATAGGCCTCATTTCTCAGTTCTTTTTCTTATACGATTAGATAATCTCATAATTATAAATCTTTAATGAATACGACCCGCTCTTGGTTCTTTTTAAATCTAATACGACTACTTCTCCTTTTGATTGTATCTCCTTTTGCGACTCACAATATATTACGATTAGTCGACTTTCTTAGTTCTCAATATCTTACGATTACACTTCTTCCTTAGTTATTAAGCTAATATAGTTGCCTCCGTTCTCTTTCGAATGCGATTAGATCATTCATTTGATCTAAATCTTTTGTGCACAGGTCCCACATATGGTTCTCAATCTAGTCTAACTAAGTCACGTATTCAGGGGCTTATCATCCGTTATTAGATATTCTTATCTTTTCAACATGTATGTCGATTAGATCACCTTTCTAGTTTCTTAATTATCTCCCTAATATTTTATCGTGTGTTCTCCTTTTGCGATTCATAACATAGAACAGTTAGTCAATTTCTTAGATAATATCGAACGATCACAACTTCTTCCTTACTCGTAAAGCAAGTTTGATCGGCCTCATTTCTCTATTCTTTTGCAAATGCTATTAGATGATGTATTAGTTCTAAATCTTCAAGGAATAGGTCCAGCGCATGGTTCTTAATCCATTCTTATTAAAACATATTTATGTTCTTACCTTGTGAAATTTGATCTCATATCTTTTCCAAATGTGCCATGATTGGAACTCCTCTCATATTTCATAATCTTACACGACTAATCTCCTTTCTTTGTTCTGTGAATTGCATATGTTATGTCTCATTTTGTTGTTCATTGTATAGCTCGATTAGTCGCATTTCTTAGTTCTCAATATTGTACGATTATCACTTCTTCCTTTGTCATTATACAAGGTGTAATTGGCTTCATTTCTCAGTTCTTTTTCAAATAAGGTTAGATAATCATCTTTTGTTCAAACTCTTTTTCAATTTGAACTGATTCTTGGTTCTTAATCTAGCATAATTAAATCACATTTTACGTTGTTATCATGAGTTATTAGAACTTATTATGTTTCTACGTGTACTTTGTTGAGAACTCCTTTCTTGTTTCTTAATCTTATGCGACTTGATCCCAGTTATTAGTATTTAATCTTGTACGATTTGTCCCTTTCTTAGTTCTCAATATCGTAGTACAACTCCTTCCACTGTGATTAAGCACGTATACTTGGCCTCATTTCTCACTTATTTCTTCAAAACCATCATATTATATTTTAGTTCTTATTCTTTTATGCATAGTTATCACTCATGGTTCTTAATTTGGCCAAATCAAATCGCATTTTAAGTTCTTATCTTGAGTTACGAGATTTACTTTTATAAGAACGCTGATCTCCTATCTATTTCTTAATCTGATATGACTCGATCTACTTTGTTAGTTCTTAATCCTGTACGATTAGATCTCCTTTACTGTGTCATAATATAGTACGACTAGATTGAGATCTTCTCAATATGTGTATAAGAGACAAGGAGTTAGACTAGATTGAGAACCATGTGTGGGACCTGTGCACAAAAGATTTTTCTTACACGATTAGATAATCTCTTAATTATAAATCTTTAATGAATACGACCCGCTCTTGGTTCTTTTTAAATCTAATACGACTACTTCTCCTTTTGATTGTATCTCTTTTTGCGACTCACAATATATTACGATTAGTCGACTTTCTTAGTTCTCAATATCTTACGATTACACTTCTTCCTTAGTTATTAAGCTAATATAGTTGCCTCCGTTCTCTTTCGAATGCGATTAGATCATTCATTTGATCTAAATCTTTTGTGCACAGGTCCCACACATGGTTCTCAATCTAGTCTAACTAAGTCACGTATTAGGGGGGCTTATCATCCGTTATTAGATATTCTTATCTTTTCAACATGTATGTCGATTAGATCACCTTTCTAGTTTCTTAATTATCTCCCTAATATTTTATCATGTGTTCTCCTTTTGCGATTCATAACATAGAACAGTTAGTCAATTTCTTGGCTCTCAATATCGAACGATCGCAACTTCTTCCTTACTCGTAAAGCAAGTTTGATCGGCCTCATTTCTCTATTCTTTTGCAAATGCTATTAGATGATGTATTAGTTCTAAATCTTCAAGGAATAGGTCCAGCGCATGGTTCTTAATCCATTCTTATTAAAACATATTTATGTTCTTACCTTGTGAAATTTGATCTCATATCTTTTCCAAATGTGCCATGATTGGAACTCCTCTCATATTTCATAATCTTACACGACTAATCTCCTTTCTTTGTTCTGTGAATTGCATATGTTATGTCTCATTTTGTTGTTCATTGTTTAGCTCGATTAGTCGCATTTCTTAGTTCTCAATATTAATGTACGATTATCACTTCTTCCTTTGTCATTATACAAGGTGTAATTGGCTTCATTTCTCAATTCTTTTTCAAATAAGGTTAGATAATCATCTTTTGTTCAAACTACATTTTCAATTTGAACTGATTCTTGGTTCTTAATCTAGCATAATTAAATCACATTTTACGTTGTTATCATGAGTTATTAGAACTTATTATGTTTCTACGTGTACTTTGTTGAGAACTCCTTTCTTGTTTCTTAATCTTATGCGACTTGATCCCAGTTATTAGTATTTAATCTTGTACGATTTGTCCCCTTTCTTAGTTCTCAATATCGTACGAGTACAACTCCTTCCACTGTGATTAAGCACGTATACTTGGCCTCATTTCTCACTTATTTCTTCAAAACCATCATATTATATTTTAGATTAAGAACTAGTATCGAGTCATATAAGATGCTCCTGTTCTATTTCTTAATCTGATATGACTCGATCTACTTTGTTAGTTATTAATCCTGTACGATTAGATCTCCTTTACTGTGTCATAATATAGTACGATTAGACCCTTTCTTTCTTCTCAATATCGTACTATTACAATTTCTTCCTTAATCATTGTGCATAATTAATAGGCCTCATTTCTCAGTTCTTTTTCTTATACGATTAGATAATCTCTTAATTATAAATCTTTAATGAATACGACCCGCTCTTGGTTCTTTTTAAATCTAATACGACTACTTCTCCTTTCGATTGTATCTCCTTTTGCGACTCACAATATATTACGATTAGTCGACTTTCTTAGTTCTCAATATCTTACGATTACACTTCTTCCTTAGTTATTAAGCTAATATAGTTGCCTCCGTTCTCTTTCGATTGCGATTAGATCATTCATTTGATCTAAATCTTTTGTGCACAGGTCCCACACATGGTTCTCAATCTAGTCTAACTAAGTCACGTATTAGGGGCTGCTATCATCCGTTATTAGATATTCTTATCTTTTCAACATGTATGTCGATTAGATCACCTTTCTAGTTTCTTAATTATCTCCCTAATATTTTATCATGTGTTCTCCTTTTGCGATTCATAACATAGAACAGTTAGTCAATTTCTTGGCTCTCAATATCGAACGATCGCAACTTCTTCCTTACTCGTAAAGCAAGTTTGATCGGCCTCATTTCTCTATTCTTTTGCAAATGCTATTAGATGATGTATTAGTTCTAAATCTTCAAGGAATAGGTCCAGCACATGGTTCTTAATCCATTCTTATTAAAACATATTTATGTTCTTACCTTGTGAAATTTGATCTCATATCTTTTCCAAATGTGCTATGATTGGAACTCCTCTCATATTTCATAATCTTACACAACTAATCTCCTTTCTTTGTTCTGTGAATTGCATATGTTATGTCTCATTTTGTTGTTCATTGTTTAGCTCGATTAGTCGCATTTCTTAGTTCTCAATATTGTACGACTATATTAGAACTCTTTACACTCTAGATGTCTTAAGAGACAGCATAATTAAATCACATTTTACGATGTTATCATGAGTTATTAGAACTTATTATGTTTCTATGTACTTTGTTGAGAACTCCTTTCTTGTTTCTTAATCTTATGCGACTTGATCCCAGTTATTAGTATTTAATCTTGTACGATTTGTCCCCTTTCTTAGTTCTCAATATCGTACGAGTACAACTCCTTCCACTGTGATTAAGCACGTATACTTGGCCTCATTTCTCACTTATTTCTTCAAAACCATCATATTATATTTTAGTTCTTATTCTTTTATGCATAGTTATCACTCATGGTTCTCTATTTGGCCAAATCAAATCGCATTTTAAGTTCTTCTCTTGAGTTACGAGATTTACTTTTATAAGAACTCCTGTTCTATTTCTTAATCTGATATGACTCGATCTACTTTGTTAGTTCTTAATCCTGTACGATTAGATCTCCTTTACTGTGTCATAATATAGTACGATTAGACCCTTTCTTTCTTCTCAATATCGTACTATTACAATTTCTTCCTTAATCATTGTGCAGGCATAATTAATAGGCCTCATTTCTCAGTTCTTTTTCTTATACGATTAGATAATCTCTAATTATAAATCTTTAATGAATACGACCCGCTCTTGGTTCTTTTTAAATCTAATACGACTATTTCTCCTTTATTAGTTCTCAATCTTGTTTGATTGTATCTCCTTTTGCGACTCACAATATATTACGATTAGTCGACTTTCTTAGTTCTCAATATCTTACGATTACACTTCTTCCTTAGTTATTAAGCTAATATAGTTGCCTCCGTTCTCTTTCGATTGCGATTAGATCATTCATTTGATCTAAATCTTTTGTGCACAGGTCCCACACATGGTTCTCAATCTAGTCTAACTATAAGTCACGTATTAGGGGCTTATCATCCGTTATTAGATATTCTTATCTTTTCAACATGTATGTCGATTAGATCAAGAGAATTTTCTTAATTATCTCCCTAATATTTTATCGTGTAAGAACCTTGAGCGATTCATAACATAGAACTATGAGTCAATTTCTTGGCTCTCAATATCGAACGATCGCAACTTCTTCCTTACTCGTAAAGCAAGTTTGATCGGTCTCATTTCTCTATTCTTTTGCAAATGCTATTAGATGATGTATTAGTTCTAAATCTTCAAGGAATAGGTCCAGCACATGGTTCTTAATCCATTCTTATTAAAACATATTTATGTTCTTACCTTGTGAAATTTGATCTCATATCTTTTCCAAATGTGCTATGATTGGAACTCCTCTCATATTTCATAATCTTACACGACTAATCTCCTTTCTTTGTTCTGAATTGCATATGTTATGTCTCATTTTGTTGTTCATTGTATAGCTCGATTAGTCGCATTTCTTGTTAGTTCTCAATATTGTACGATTATCACTTCTTCCTTTGTCATTATACAAGGTGTAATTGGCTTCATTTCTCAGTTCTTTTTCAAATAAGGTTAGATAATCATCTTTTGTTCAAAGATTCATAGAATCTGTCTGTATTTGAACAGATTCATGGTTCTTAATCTTGCATAATTAAATCACATTTTACGTTGTTATCATGAGTTATTAGAACTTAAATGTTTCTACATGTACTTTGTTGAGAACTCCTTTCTTGTTTCTTAATCTTATGCGACTTGATCCCAGTTATTAGTATTTAATCTTGTACGATTTGTCCCCTTTCTTAGTTCTCAATATCGTACGAGTACAACACCTTCCACTGTGATTAAGCACGTATACTTGGCCTCATTTCTCACTTATTTCTTCAAAACCATCATATTATATTTTAGTTCTTATTCTTTTATGCATAGTTATCACTCATGGTTCTTAATTTGGCCAAATCAAATCGCATTTTAAGTTCTTATCTTGAGTTACGAGATAATTTACTTTTATAAGAACTCATGTTCTATTTCTTAATCTGATATGACTCGATCTACTTTGTTAGTTCTTAATCCTGTACGATTAGATCTCCTTTACTGTGTCATAATATAGTACGATTAGACCCTTTCTTTCTTCTCAATATCGTACTATTACAATTTCTTCCTCAATCATTGTGCAGGCATAATTAATAGGCCTCATTTCTCAGTTCTTTTTCTTATACGATTAGATAATCTCTTAATTATAAATCTTTAATGAATACGACCCGCTCTTGGTTCTTTTTAAATCTAATACGACTACTTCTCCTTTATTAGTTCTCAATCTTTTTTGATTGTATCTCCTTTTGCGACTCACAATATATTACGATTAGTCGACTTTCTTAGTTCTCAATATCTTACGATTACACTTCTTCCTTAGTTATTAAGCTAATATAGTTGCCTCCGTTCTCTTTCGAATGCGATTAGATCATTCATTTGATCTAAATCTTTTGATTAGGTCCCACACGATGGTTCTAAATCTAGTCTAACTAAGTCACGTATTAGGGCTTATCATCCGTTATTAGATATTCTTATCTTTTCAACATGTATGTCGATTAGATCACCTTTCTAGTTTCTTAATTATCTCCCTAATATTTTATCATGTGTTCTCCTTTTGCGATTCATAACATAGAACAGTTAGTCAATTTCTTGGCTCTCAATATCGAACGATCGCAACTTCTTCCTCACTCGTAAAGCAAGTTTGATCGGTCTCATTTCTCTATTCTTTTGCAAATGCTATTAGATGATGTATTAGTTCTAAATCTTCAAGGAATAGGTCCAGCGCATGGTTCTTAATCCATTCTTATTAAAACATATTTATGTTCTTACCTTGTGAAATTTGATCTCATATCTTTTCCAAATGTGCTATGATTGGAACTCCTCTCATATTTCATAATCTTACACGACTAATCTCCTTTCTTTGTTCTGAATTGCATATGTTATGTCTCCTTTTGTTGTTCATTGTATACTCGCTCGATTAGTCGCATTTCTTAGTTCTCAATATTGTACGATTATCACTTCTTCCTTTGTCATTATACAAGGTGTAATTGGCTTCATTTCTCTTCTTTTTCAAATAAGGTTTGAAAATCGTCTTTTGTTCAATGTCTTTTCAATCTGAACTGATTCTTGGTTCTTAATCTTGCATAATTAAATCACATTTTACGTTGTTATCATGAGTTATTAGAACTTATTATGTTTCTACATGTACTTTGTTGAGAACTCCTTTCTTGTTTCTTAATCTTATGCGACTTGATCCCAGTTATTAGTATTTAATCTTGTACGATTTGTCCCACAGATTAGTTCTCAATATCGTACGAGTTGTGATCCTTCCACATTATGATTAAGAAAGTAGACTTAATCCTCATTTAAGAACTTATTTCTTCAAAACGTATCATATTATATTTTAGTTCTTATTCTTTTATGCAGAGTTATCACTCATGGTTCTTAATTTGGCCAAATGAAATCGCATTTTAATTATAGCACATTTAAAGGAGTATGTCATGAATCGTAAAAGGAGAACACATGATAAACTATTAGGGAGATAATTAAGAACCAGAAAGTGAGATTAATCGTACGATACATTGAGAACTAAGAAAGGGGACAAACGTACAAGATAAGCTCCTTAAAATCTTTATCAAGTCGCACCCGCTCTAAGAAACAAGAAAGGTGTAATAACGACTACATACTCCTTTATAAGAAATCTAATAAGTTCTAATTGTAATGATATTTGCGACTCACAATATATTACGATTAGTCGACTTTCTTAGTTCTCAATATCTTACGATTACACTTCTTCCTTAGTTATTAAGCTAATATAGATGCCTCCGTTCTCTTTCGAATGCGATTAGATATTCATTTGATCTATATCTTTTATCTTATGAAAGATATCATCCGTTATTAGATATTCTTATCTTTTCAACATGTATGTCGATTAGATCACCTTTCTAGTTTCTTAATTATCTCCCTAATATTTTATCATGTGTTCTCCTTTTGCGATTCATAACATAGAACAGTTAGTCAATTTCTTGGCTCTCAATATCGAACGATCGCAACTTCTTCCTTACTCGTAAAGCAAGTTTGATCGGCCTCATTTCTCTATTCTTTTGCAAATGCTATTAGATGATGTATTAGTTCTAAATCTTCAAGGAATAGGTCCAGCCGCATGGTTCTTAATCCATTCTTATTAAAACATATTTATGTTCTTACCTTGTGAAATTTGATCTCATATCTTTTCCAAATGTGCTATGATTGGAACTCCTCTCATATTTCATAATCTCACACGACTAATCTCCTTTCTTTGTTCTGAATTGCATATGTTATGTCTCCTTTAGAATATCTAATAATGAGTACAACTCCTTCCACTGTGATTAAGCACGTATACTTGGCCTCATTTCTCACTTATTTCTTCAAAACCATCATATTATATTTTAGTTCTTATTCTTTTATGCATAGTTATCACTCATGGTTCTTAATTTGGCCAAAGTAACTACTCCGCTCTTGGTTCTTTTTAAATCTAATACGACTACTTCTCCTTTATTAGTTCTCAATCTTGTTTGATTGATGTATCTCCTTTTGCGACTCACAATATATTACGATTAGTCGACTTTCTTAGTTCTCAATATCTTACGATTACACTTCTTCCTTAGTTATTAAGCTAATATGGTTGCCTCCGTTCTCTTTCGAATGCGATTAGATCAGGGAGATTTCATTTGATCTAAATCTTTTGTGCATAGGTCCCACACATGGTTCTCAATCTAGTCTAACTAAGTCACGTATTAGGGGCTTATCATCCGTTATTAGATATTCTTATCTTTTCAACATGTATGTCGATTAGATCACCTTTCTAGTTTCTTAATTATCTCCTAATATTTTATCATGTGTTCTCCTTTTGCGATTCATAACATAGAACAGTTAGTCAATTTCTTGGCTCTCAATATCGAACGATCGCAACTTCTTCCTTACTCGTAAAGCAAGTTTGATTGGCCTCATTTCCCTATTCTTTTGCAAATGCTATTAGATGATGTATTAGTTCTAAATCTTCAAGGAATAGGTCCAGCCGCATGGTTCTTAATCCATTCTTATTAAAACATATTTATGTTCTTACCTTGTGAAATTTGATCTCATATCTTTTCCAAATGTGCTATGATTGGAACTCCTCTCATATTTCATAATCTTACACGACTAATCTCCTTTCTTTGTTCTGAATAATTGCATATGTTATGTCTCCTTTGTTGTTCATTGTATAGCTCGATTAGTCGCATTTCTTAGTTCTCAATATGGTACGATTAATCACTTCTTCCCTTGTATATTAGACAGGGTGTAATTGGCTTCATTTCTGTTTTTTTCAAATAAGGTTAGATAATCATCTTTTGTTCAAACTCTTTTCAATTTGAACTGATTCTTGGTTCTTAATCTAGCATAATTAAATTCACATTTTACGTTGTTATCATGAGTTATTAGAACTTATTATGTTTCTACATGTACTTTGTTGAGAACTCCTTTCTTGTTTCTTAATCTTATGCGACTTGATCCTTATTAGTATTTAATCTTGTACGATTTGTCCCTTTCTTAGTTCTCAATATCGCATTTGAGTACAACACCTTGTGATTAAGCACGTATACTTGGCCTCATTTCACACTTATTTCTTCAAAACCATCATATTATATTTTAGTTCTTATTCTTTTATGCATAGTTATCACTCATGGTTCTTAGGATATTTTTGGCCAAATCAAATCGCATTTTAAGTTCTTATCTTGAGTTACGAGATTTACTTTTATAAGAACTCCTGTTCTATTTCTTAATCTGATATGACTCGATCTACTTTGTTAGTTCTTAATCAGTACGATTAGATCTCCTTTACTGTCATAATATAGTACGATTAGACCCTTTCTTTCTTCTCAATATCGTACTATTAACAATTTCTTCCTTAACCATGTGTCATATTCAGATAGGCCTCATAGAACTAATACTTTTTCTAATAGCACTAGATCTCTTATACACATCTAGATGTGTATAAGAGACAGGGGTCATCTAAACAACAAAGTAGATCGAGTCATATCAGATTAAGAAATAGAACAGGAGTTCTTATAAAAGTAAATCTCGTAACTCAAGATAAGAACTTAAAATGCGATTTGATTTGGCCAAATTAAGAACCATGAGTGATAACTATGCATTCTTCCTTACTCGTAAAGCAAGTTTGATACACCTCACTTCTCATATTCTTTTGCAAATGCTATTAGATGATGTATTAGTTCTAAATCTTCAAGGAATAGGTCCAGCGCATGGTTCTTAATCCATTCTTATTAAAACATATTTATGTTCTTACCTTGTGAAATTTGATCTCATATCTTTTCCAAATGTGCTATGATTGGAACTCCTCTCATATTTCATAATCTCACACGACTAATCTCCTTTCTTTGTTCTGAATTGCATATGTTATGTCTCCTTTGTTGTTCATTGTATAGCTCGATTAGTCGCATTTCTTAGTTCTCAATATTGTACGATTATCACTTCTTCCTTTGTCATTATACAAGGTGTAATTGGCTTCATTTCTCAGTTCTTTTTCAAATAAGGTTAGATAATCATCTTTTGTTCAAACTCTTTTTCAATTTGAACTGATTCTTGGTTCTTAATCTAGCATAATTAAATCACATTTTACGTTGTTATCATGAGTTATTAGAACTTATTATGTTTCTACATGTACTAAGAACTAGAACTCCTTTCTTGTTATTTAATTAAGTAAACTCAAGAGCAGATATTTATAAGATCTTGTACGATTTGTCCCTTTAAGAGTTCTCAATATCGTACGAGTACAACTCCTTCCACTGTGATTAAGCACGTATACTTGGCCTCATTTCTCACTTATTTCTTCAAAACCATCATATTATATTTTAGTTCTTATTCTTTTATGCATAGTTATCACTCATGGTTCTTAATTTGGCCAAATCAAATCGCATTTTAAGTTCCTTATCTTGAGTTACGAGATTTACTTTTATAAGAACTCCTGTTCTATTTCTTAATCTGATATGACTCGATCTACTTTGTTAGTTCTTAATCTGTACGATTAGATCTCCTTTACTGTGTCATAATATAGTACGATTAGACCCTTTCTTTCTTCTCAATATCGTACTATTACAATTTCTTCCTTAATCATTGTGAGGCATAATTAATAGGCCTCATTTCTCAGTTCTTTTTCTTATACGATTAGATAATCTCTTAATTATAAATCTTTAATGAATATAGCTCTTGGTTCTTTTTAAATCTAATACGGCTACTTCTCCTTTATTAGTTCTCAATCTTTTTTGATTGTATCTCCTTTGCGAACACAATATAAACGATTAGTCGACTTTACGTGAATTCTCAATATCTTACGATTACAATCATGTTTTAGTTATTAAGATTAAGATGAATGAATCTGTTCTAATCGAACTAGATTAGATCTGTCATCTGATCTAAATCTTTTGTAAGCACGGGTCCCACACAGGGTTCTCAATAAGTCTAACTAAGTCACGTATTGGGGGGCTTATCATCCGTTATTAGATATTCTTATCTTTTCAACATGTATGTCGATTAGATCACCTTTCTATAAGAAAAAGAACTGAGAAATGATTTTATCTAATAATGCCTTTTGCAATTATTAGATGTGTATAGAACAGTTAGTCAATTTCTTGGTCTAAGAATTAAATATTATGCGATCGCAACTTCTTCCTCACTCGTAAAGCAGGTTTGATCTAACTCTCTCTATTCTTTTGCAAATGGTATTAGATGATGTATTAGTTCTAAATCTTCAAGGAATAGGTCCAGCCGCATGGTTCTTAATCCATTCTTATTAAAACATATTTATGTTCTTACCTTGTGAAATTTGATCTCATATCTTTTCCAAATGTGCAATGATTGGAACTCCTCTCATATTTCATAATCTTACACGACTAATCTCCTTTCTTTGTTCTGAATTGCATATGTTATGTCTCCTTTGCATAAGTATATGAGACTGTCTATCACATTTTACGTTGTTATCATGAGTTATTAGAACTTATTATGTTTCTACATGTACTTTGTTGAGAACTCCTTTCTTGTTTCTTAATCTTATGCGACTTGATCCCAGTTATTAGTATTTAATCTTGTACGATTTGTCCCCTTTCTCAGTTCTCAATATCGTAGTACAACTCCTTCCACTGTGACGTATACTTGGCCTCATTTCTCACTTATTTCTTCAAAACCATCATATTATATTTTAGTTCTTATTCTTTTATGCATAGTTATCACTCGTGGTTCTTAATTTGGCCAAATCAGAAGATAATCGCATTTTAAGTTCTTATCTTGAGTTACGAGATTTACTTTTATAAGAACTCCTGTTCTATTTCTTAATCTGATATGACTCGATCTACTTTGTTAGTTCTTAATCCTGTACGATTAGATCTCCTTTACTGTGTCATAATATAGTACGATTAGACCCTTTCTTTCTTCTCAATATCGTACTATTACAATTTCTTCCTTAATCATTGTGCAGGCGTAATTAGTTGGCCTCATTTCTCGAGCTTCTTTTTCTTATACGATTAGATAATCTCTTAATTATAAATCTTTAATGAATACGACCCGCTTCTTGGTTCTTTTTAAATCTAATACGGCTACTTCTCCTTTATTAGTTCTCAATCTTTTTGATTGTTGTATCTCCTTTGCGACTCACAATATATTACGATTAGTCGACTTTCTTAGTTCTCAATATCTTACGATTACACTTCTTCCTTAGTTATTAAGCTAATATGGTTGCCTCCATTCTCTTTCGAATGCGATTAGATCATTCATATTTGATCTAAATCTTTTGTGCACAGGTCCCACACATGGTTCTCAATCTAGTCTAACTAAGTCACGTATTAGGGCTTATCATCCGTTATTAGATATTCTTATCTTTTCAACATGTATGTCGATTAGATCACCTTTCTAGTTTCTTAATTATCTCCCTAATATTTTATCATGTGTTCTCCTTTTGCGATTCATAACATAGAACAGTTAGTCAATTTCTTGGCTCTCAATATCGAACGATCGCAACTTCTTCCTCACTCGTAAAGCAAGTTTGATCGGCCTCATTTCTCTATTCTTTTGCAAATGCTATTAGATGATGTATTAGTTCTAAATCTTCAAGGAATAGGTCCAGCCGCATGGTTCTTAATCCATTCTTATTAAAACATATTTATGTTCTTACCTTGTGAAATTTGATCTCATATCTTTTCCAAATGTGCAATGATTGGAACTCCTCTCATATTTCATAATCTTACACGACTAATCTCCTTTCTTTGTTCTGAATTTGTAAGTACAACTCCTTCCACTGTGATTAAGAACGTATACTTGGCCTCATTTCTCACTTATTTCTTCAAAACCATCATATTATATTTTAGTTCTTATTCTTTTATGCATAGTTATCACTCATGGTATCTTAATTTGGCCAAATCAAATCGCATTTTAAGTTCTTATCTTGAGTTACGAGATTGATCTTTTATAAGAACTCCTGTTCTATTTCTTAATCTGATATGATAAGATCTACTTTGTTAGTTCTTAATCCTGTACGATTAGATCTCCTTTTACTGTGTCATAATATAGTACGATTAGACCCTTTCTTTCTTCTCAATATCGTACTATTACAATTTCTTCCTTAATCATTGTGCATTAATTAATAGGCCTCATTTCTTATAAAAGTTCTTATACGATTACTCAATCTCTTAATTATAAATCTTTAATGAATACGACCCGCTCTTGGTTTTTTAGACAGATATTAGAAGAAAGAAAGGGTCTAATCGTTCTATATTATGACACAGTAAAGCTGTATCTCCTTTTGCGACTCACAATATATTACGATTAGTCGACTTTCTTAGTTCTCAATATCTTACGATTACACTTCTTCCTTAGTTATTAAGCTTATATGGTTGCCTCCATTCTCTTTCGACAGGTTCTCAGATCTAGTCTAACTAAGTCACGTATTAGGGGCTTATCATCCGTTATTAGATATTCTTATCTTTTCAACATGTATGTCGATTAGATCACCTTTCTAGTTTCTTAATTATCTCCCTAATATTTTATCATGTGTTCTCCTTTTGCGATTCATAACATAGAACAGTTAGTCAATTTCTTGGCTCTCAATATCGAACGATCGCAACTTCTTCCTTACTCGTAAAGCAAGTTTGATGGGCCTCATTTCTCTATTCTTTTGCAAATGCTATTAGATGATGTATTAGTTCTAAATCTTCAAGGAATAGGTCCAGCCGCATGGTTCTTAATCCATTCTTATTAAAACATATTTATGTTCTTACCTTGTGAAATTTGATCTCATATCTTTTCCAAATGTGCTATGATTGGAACTCCTCTCATATTTCATAATCTTACACGACTAATCTCCTTTCTTTGTTCTGAATTGCATATGTTATGTCTCCTTCATTTTTGTTCAACTTATACACATCTAGATGTGCATTTCCAAGTTAAGAACAATAAGCTACTCTTATACACTTCTTCCTTTGTCATTATACAAGGTGTAATTGGCTTCATTTCTCAGCATTTTCAAAAAAATAGAGAGTTCATCAAACTTAGCTTAGTCACAGTGGAACAAGTTTGAACTGATTCTTGGTTCTTAATCTAGCATAATTAAATTACATTTTACGTTGTTATCATGAGTTATTAGAACTTATTATGTTTCTACATGTACTTTGTTGAGAACTCCTTTCTTTCTTCTTAATCTTATGCGACTTGATCCCAAGGATAAGTAGCTAAAATGTACGATTTGTCCCCTTCTTAGTTCTCAATATCGCAGTACAACTCTTTCCACTGTGATTAAGCACGTATACTTGGCCTCATTTCTCACTTATTTCTTCAAAACCATCATATTATATTTTAGTTCTTATTCTTTTATGCATAGTGTATCACTCATGGTTCTTAATTTGGCCAAATCAAATCGCATTTTAAGTTCTTATCTTGAGTTACAAAAGATTTACTTTTATAAGAACTCCTGTTCTATTTCTTAATCTGATATGACTCGATCTACTTTGTTAGTTCTTAATCCTGTACGATTAGATCTCCTTTACTGTGTCATAATATAGTACGATTAGACCCTTTCTTTCTTCTCAATATCGTACTATTACAATTTCTTCCATTAATCATTGTGCAGGCATAATTAATAGGCCTCGTTTCTCAGTTCTTTTTCTTAGACGATTAGAAAATCTCTAATTATAATCTCTCCTTTCTAATACTTCTCCTTTATTAGTTCTCAATCATCATCACAATATATTACGATTCTTTCTTAGTTCTCAATATCTTACGATTTTCTTCCTTAGCTATATCATAATCATTCATTTGATCGTTCCCACACATAATCTAGTCTATTCACGATCTTGGTCGATCACCTTTCTAGTTTCTTATATCGAATGAAACAGTAGAGATGTAAACGATCGCAACTTCTTCCTTACTCGTAAAGCAAGTTTGATCGGCCTCATTTCTCTATTCTTTTGCAAATGCTATTAGATGATGTATTAGTTCTAAATCTTCAAGGAATAGGTCCAGCCGCATGGTTCTTAATCCATTCTTATTAAAACATATTTATGTTCTTACCTTGTGAAATTTGATCTCATATCTTTTCCAAATGTGCTATGATTGGAACTCCTCTCATATTTCATAATCTTACACGACTAATCTCCTTTCTTTGTTCTGTGAATTGCATATGTTATGTCTCCTTTCGTTGTTCATTGTATAGCTCGATTAGTCGCATTTCTTAGTTCTCAATATTGTACAATTATCACTTCTTCCTTTGTCATTATACAAGGTGTAATTGGCTTCATTTTTCTGTTCTTTTTCAAATAAGGTTAGATAATCAACTTTTTTGTTCAAACTCTTAGAAATTTGAACTGATTCTTGGTTCTTAATCTAGCATAAATAAATCACATTTTACGCAAAAAAATGAGAAACAGTAATAATATATATGAGAATAATCTGATATTTTAATCTTGTACGATTTGTCCCCTTTCTCAGTTCTCAATATCGTACGAGTACAACTCCTTCCACTGTGATTAAGCACGTATACTTGGCCTCATTTCTCACTTATTTCTTCAAAACCATCATATTATATTTTAGTTCTTATTCTTTTATGCATAGTTATCACTCATGGTTCTTAATTTGGCCAAATCAAATCGCATTTTAAGTTCTTATCTTGAGTTACGAGATTTACTTTTATAAGAACTCTTGTTCTATTTCTTAATCTGATATGACTCGATCTACTTTGTTAGTTCTTAATCCTGTAAGATTAGATATCCTTTACTGTGTCATAATATAGTACGATTAGACCCTTTCTTTCTTCTCAATATCGTACTATTACAATTTCTTCCTTAATCATTGTGCAGGCTTGTATAAGAGACAGGTATTGCTTAACTCACAATATAGGACGATTCGTCGATATTTCTTAGTTCTCAAGATCAAATCGACAAGATTCTTCCTTAGTTATTAAGCTTATATGGTTTGCCTCCATTCTCTTTCGAATTAGATAGATCATTCATTTTATCTAAATCTTCCCACACATGGTTCTCAATCTAGTCTATTGAAGATGTGTATAAGAGACGCTATCGAACGATCGCAACTTCTTCCTCACTCGTAAAGCAAGTTTGATCGGTCTCATTTCTCTATTCTTTTGCAAATGCTATTAGATGATGTATTAGTTCTAAATCTTCAAGAAATAGGTCCAGCCGCATGGTTCTTAATCCATTCTTATTAAAACATATTTATGTTCTTTCCTTGAGAAATTTGATCTCATATCTTTTCCAAATGTGCTATGATTGGAACTCCTCTCATATTTCATAGTTACATATACTAATCTCCTTTCTTTATTGTGAATTGCATATGTTATGTCTCCTTTTGTTGTTCATTGTATAGCACGATTAGTCGCATTTCTTAGTTCTCAATATTGTACGATTATCACTTCTTCCTTTGTCATTATACAAGGTGTAATTGGCTTCATTTCTCAGTTCTTTTTCAAATAAGGTTAGATAATCATCTTTTGTTCAAACTCTTTTCAATTTGAACTGATTCTTGGTTCTTAATCTAGCATAATTAAATCACATTTTACAATAATCGACATTATGTTAATGTCTCTTATACTAACATCTAGATTGTAACTAATAAGATGATTGTAATCGTAAGATATTGAGAACTTAATGGGGAAAAATCAAAGGAGAATTTTAAGTTCTTAATGATTGAAAAAAATTAAGAGTAAGAGTGCTAACTATGCGCATTCGAATAAGAAATCAGAGGCCGACTATATTAGCTTCTTAATCCTGTGAGAATTAGATCTCCTTTACTGTGTCATAATATAGTACGATTAGACCCTTTCTTTCTTCTCAATATCGTACTATTACAATTTCTTCCTTAATCATTGTGCGAGCATAATTAATAGGCCTCATTTCTCAGTTCTTTTTCTTATACACGATTAGATAATCTCTTAATTATAAATCTTTAATGAAAACAACCCGCTCTTGGTTCTTTTCAAATCTAATACGACAACTTCTCCTATTGATTGTATCTCATTTTGCGACTCACAATATATTACGATTAGTCGACTTTCTTAGTTCTCAATATCTTACGATTACACTTCTCGTTAGTTATTAAGCTAATATAGTAAAATCCGTTCTCTTTCGAAGCGATTAAGATCAATGATATACGTGGTCTAAATCTTTTGTGCATGTGTCCCACACATGGTTCTATATCTAGTCTAACTAAGTCACGTATTAGGGCTTATCATCCGTTATTAGTATGGACTGTCTCTTATACACATCTAGATGTGTATAAGATCACTTTCTAGTTTCTTAATTATCTCCTAATATTTTATCATGTGTTCTCCTTGCGATTCTGTGCATAGAACAGTTAGTCAATTTCTTGGCTCTCAATATGCGAACGATCGCAACTTCTTCCTTACTCGTATAGCAAGTTTGATCGGCCTCATTTCTCTATTCTTTTGCAAATGCTATTAGATGATGTATTAGTTCTAAATCTTCAAGGAATAGGTCCAGCGCATGGTTCTTAATCCATTCTTATTAAAACATATTTATGTTCTTACCTTGTGAAATTTGATCTCATATCTTTTCCAAATGTGCTATGATTGGAACTCCTCTCATATTTCATAATCTTACACGACTAATCTCCTTTCTTTGTTCTGTGAATTGCATATGTTATGTCTCCTTTGGTTGTTCATTGTATAGCACGATTAGTCGCATTTCTTAGTTCTCAATATTGTACAATTATCACTTCTTCCTTTGTCATTATACAAGGTGTAATTGGCTTCATTTCTCAGTTCTTTTTCAAATAAGGTTAGATAATCATCTTTTGTTCAAACTCTTTTTCAATTTGAACTGATTCTTGGTTCTTAATCTAGCATAATTAAATCACATTTTATCCGTTGTTATAATGAGTTATTAGAACTTATTATGTTTCTACATGCACTTTGTTGAGAACTCCTTAACAACTTGTTTCTTAATCTTATGTGACTTGATCCCGATTATTAGTACTTTAATCTTGTACGATTTGTCCCTTTCTCGTTAAGAGATCGAGTACAACTCCTTCCACTGTGATTAAGCACGTATACTTGGCCTCATTTCTCACTTATTTCTTCAAAACCATCATATTATATTTTAGTTCTTATTCTTTTATGCATAGTTATCACTCATGGTTCTTAATTTGGCCAAATCAAATCGCATTTTAAGTTCTTATCTTGAGTTACGAGATTTACTTTTATAAGAACTCTTGTTCTATTTCTTAATCTAATATGACTCGATCTACTTTGTTAGTTATTATATCTGTCTCTTATACACATCTAGATGTGTCATAATATAGTACGATTACTAGACCTGTCTCTTATCTTCTCAAGATCGTGTATAAGATTAAGGTTCTTAATCTCTAGATGTGCGGAACATAAAGAGAAGATTTAACTCAAGATAAGAACATAAAATGCGATTTCATTTGGCCGAATTAAGAACCATGAGTGATAACTATGCATCAAATAATAAGAACTAAAATATAATATGATGGTTTTGAAGAAATAAGTCGTTCTCAATCATTTTTGATTGTGTATCTCCTTTGCGACTCACAATATATTACGATTAGTCGACTTTCTTAGTTCTCAATATCTTACGATTACACTTCTTCCTTAGTTATTAAGCTTATATGGTTTGCCTCCATTCTCTTTCGAATGCTATTAGATCATTCATTTTATCTAAATCTTCCCACACATGGTTCTCAATCTAGTCTAACTAAGTCACGTATTAGGGGCTTATCATCCGTTATTAGATATTCTTATCTTTTCAACATGTATGTCTATTATATCACCTTTCTAGTTTCTTAATTATCTCCCTAATATTTTATCACGTGGCTCTCAATATCGAACGATCGCAACTTCTTCCTCACTCGTAAAGCAAGTTTGATCGGTCTCATATCTCTATTCTTTTGCAAATGCTATTAGATGATGTATTAGTTCTAAATCTTCAAGGAATAGGTCCAGCCGCATGGTTCTTAATCAATTCTTATTAAAACATATTTATGTTCTTTCCATGTGAAATTAGATCTCATATCTTTTCCAAATGTGCTATGATTGGAACCTCCTCCGTATTTCATAATCTTACACGACTAATCTCCTATTGAGAACTACAAGGTAATCGTACTCTAAATTGTTGTTCATTGTACAGCATCGATTAGTTGCATTTCTTAGTTCTCAATATTGTACGATTATCACTTCTTCCTTTGTCATTATACAAGGTGTGTAATTGGCTTCATTTTTCTGTTCTTTTTCAAATAAGGTTAGATAATCATCTTTTGTTGAAACTCTTTTTCAATTTGAACTGGTTCTTGGTTCTTAATCTAGCATGGAATTAAATCACATTTTACGTTGTTATGATGAGTTATTAGAACTTATTATGTTTCTACATGTACTTTGTTGAGAACTCCTTTCTTGTTTCTTAATCTTATGTGACTTGATCCCAGTTATTAGTACTTAATCTTGTACGATTTTTCCCCTTTCTTAGTTCTCAAAAAAGTATAAGAGACGAGGCCTATTAACTGTGATTAACCACGTATACCTCATTTCTCACTTATTTCTTCAAAACCATCATATTATATTTTAGTTCTTATTCTTTTATGCATAGTTATCACTCGTGGTTCTTAATTTGGCCAAATCAAATCGCATTTTAAGTTCTTATCTTGAAACTACGAGATTTACTTTTATAAGAACTCCGAAAAATTGTATCACTATTTCTCCAAAGGGTCTAATCGCTGTCTCTTATACACATCTAGATGTGTATAAGAGACAGGTACAGGATTAAGAATGAAAAAAGTCGATCGAGTCATATCAGATTAAGAAATAATACCGGAGTTCTTATAAAAGTAATTGTGCGGCATAATTAATAGGACTCATTTCTCCGTTCTTTTTCTTACACGATTAGAAAATCTCTTAATTATAAATCTTTCTTTCTTTGTTCTGTGAATTGCATATGTTATGTCTCCTTTTGTGTATCAGAGTATAGTACGATATAGATGCATTTAGAAAGCGACAATATCGTACGATATATCACTTCTTCCTTTGTCATTATACAAGGTGTAACCTTATACAAGTGAGTCTCAGAAATCAAGATAACAATTAGATAATCTTCTTTTGTTCAAAGTCTTTTTCAATTTGAACTGATTCTTGGTTCTAAATCTTGCATAATTAAATCACATTTTACGTTGTTATCATGAGTTATTAGAACTTATTATGTTTCTAGATGTACTTTGTTGAGAACTCCTTTCTTGTTTCTTAATCTTATGCGACTTGATCCCAGGTTATTAGTATTTAGCTTAATAACTAACGAGAAGTGTAATCGTATCCACTTTAAGTATAAGAGACAGATTAACTTGTATAATGACAAAGGAAGAAGTGATAATCGTACGATATTGAGAACTAAGAAATGCGACTAATCGTACTATACAATGAACCACAAAAGGCTGTCTCTTATACACATCTAGATGTGTCTAGATCTCATTTATCGTGTCATAATATAGTACGATTAGACCCTTTCTTTTTCTCAATATCGTACTATTACAATTTCTTCCTTAATCATTGTGCATAATTAATAATGCCTGTCTCTTATCGATATTGAGATGCGATTAGAAAATCTCTTAATTATAAATCTTTAATGAAAACAACCCGCTCTTGGTTCTTTTCAAATCTAATACGACAACTTCTCCTATTGATTGTATCTCATTTTGCGACTCACAATATATTACGATTAGTCGACTTTCTTAGTTCTCAATATCTTACGATTACACTTCTTCCTTAGTTATTAAGGATTCATACATAGAACAGTTAGTCAATTTCTTGGCTCTCAATATCGAACGATCGCAACTTCTTCCTTACTCGTATAGCAAGCTTGATCGGCCTCATTTCTCTATTCTTTTGCAAATGCTATTAGATGATGTATTAGTTCTAAATCTTCAAGGAATAGGTCCAGCGCATGGTTCTTAATCCATTCTTATTAAAACATATTTATGTTCTTACCTTGTGAAATTTGATCTCATATATTTTCCAAATGTGCTATGATTGGAACTCCTCTCCATATTTCATAATCTTACACGACTAATCTCCTTTCTAAAGTTCTGTGAATTGCAACTGTTATGTCTCCTTTGGTTGTTCATTGTATAGCACGATTAGTCGCATTTCTTAGTTCTCAATATTGTACAATTATCACTTCTTCCTTTGTCATTATACAAGATGTGTAATTGGCTTCATTTTTCTGTTCTTTTTCAAATAAGGTTAGATAATTATCTTTTGTTCAAACTCATTTTAAATTTGAACTGGTTCTTGGTTCTTAATCTAGCATAATTAAATCACATTTTACGTTGTTATAATGAGTTATTAGAACTTATTATGTTTCTACAGTACTATTGTTGAGAACTCCTTTCTTGTTTCTTAATCTTATGTGACTTGATCCCGATTATTAGTACTTAATCTTGTACGATTTGTCCCCTTTCGTTCTCAATATCGCAAGGTAAGAACTAAAATCCACTGTGATTAAGCACGTATACTTGGCCTCATTTCTCACTTATTTCTTCAAAACCATGCATCATATTATATTTTAGTTCTTATTCTTTTATGCATAGTTATCACTCGTGGTTCTTAATTTGGCCAAATCAAATCGCATTTTAAGTTCTTATCTTGAGTTACGAGATTTACTTTTATAAGAACTCTTGTTCTATTTCTTAATCTAATATGACTCGATCTACTTTGTTAGTTTTTAATCCTGTACGATTAGATCTCCTTTACTGTATCATAATATAGTACGATTAGACCCTTTCTTTCTTATCAATATCGTACTATTATAATTTCTTCCTTAATCATTGATTAAGGCATAGTTAATAGGCCTCGCTTTCTCGATTCTTTTTCTTATACGATTAGATAATCTCTTAATTATAAATCTTTAATGAATACGACCCGCTAGCTGTGCTTTTTAACATCTAATACGGCTATTCTCCTTTATTAATGATCTAATCGCATTCGAATGTATCTCCTTTTGCGACTCACAATATATTACGATTAGTCGACTTTCTTAGTTCTCAATATCTTACGATTTTACACTTCTTCCTTAGTTATTAAGCTTATATGGTTTGCCTCCATTCTCTTTCGAATGCTATTAGATCATTCATTTTATCTAAATCTTCCCACACATGGTTCTCAATCTAGTCTAACTAAGTCACGTATTAGGGGTTTATCATCCGTTATTAGAAATTCTTATCTTTTCAACATGTATGTCTAATATATCACCTTTCTAGTTTCTTAATTATCTCCCTAATATTTATATTAAGAGATCGACTTTGCGATTCATAACATTGAACAGTTAGTCAATTTCTTGGCTCTCAATATCGAACGATCGCAACTTCTTCCTCACTCGTAAAGCAAGTTTGATCGGTCTCATATCTCTATTCTTTTGCAAATGCTATTAGATGATGTATTAGTTCTAAATCTTCAAGGAATAGGTCCAGCCGCATGGTTCTTAATCAATTCTTATTAAAACATATTTATGTTCTTTCCATGTGAAATTAGATCTCATATCTTTTCCAAATGTGCTATGATTCATTACTCCTCCAGAAAAAAGAAAAGGAGAATGATAATTGTGTAAGATTGTGAATTGTATATGTTATTTCTCCTTTTGTTGTTCATTGTATAGCACGATTAGTTGCATTTCTTAGTTCTCAATATTGTACGATTATCACTTCTTCCTTTGTCATTGTACAAGGTGTGTAATTGGCTTCATTTTTCTGTTCTTTTTCAAATAAGGTTAGATAATCATCTTTTGTTGAAACTCTTTTCTAAAAGTACAGAAAAATGACACAGTAAAGGAGATAAAATGTGTACAATGACTGTCTCTTATACACATCTAGATGTGTATATTAGACTTAAGAGAGTTCTACAAGTCATATTAGATTAAGAAATAGATCTCGAGTTCTCAAGATAAGAAGTAAAGCTTATTAGTACTTAATCTTGTACGATTTTTCCCCTTTCTTAGTTCTCAATATCGTATGAGTACAACTCCTTCCACTGTGATTAACCACGTATACCTCATTTCTCACTTATTTCAAAAGAACAGAGAAATGAACCATGTTATGTCTGTATTTGTGGTTCATTGTATAGTACGATTAGTCGCATTTCTTAGTTCTCAATATCGTACGATTATCACTTCTTCCTTTGTCATTATACAAGGTGTAATTGGCTTCATTTCTCTAGAATGTTCTTTTTCAAATAAGGTTAGATAATCTTCTTTTGTTCAAAGTCTTTGAAATTTGAACTAATTCTTGGTTCTAAATCTTGCATAATTAAATCACATTTTACGTTGTTATCATGAGTTATTAGAACTTATTATGTTTCTAGATGTACTTTGTTGAGAACTCCTTTCTTGTTTCTTAATCTTATGCGACTTCATCCCAGTTATTAGTATTTAATCTTTTACGATTTGTCCCCTTTCTTAGTTCACAATATCGTACGGGAACTACTGTTTCCACTGTCATTAAGCACGCATACTTGGCCTCATTTCTCACTTATTTCTTCTAAACTATCGTATTATATTTTAGTTCTTATTCTTTTTTGCATAGTTATCACTCCTGGTTCTTAATTTGCCCAAATCAAATCGCATTTTAAGTTCTTATCTTGAGTTACGAGATTTACCTTTTATAAGAACTCCGTATTATTTCTTAATCTGATATGACTCGATCGACTTTTTTCATTCTTAATCTGATAGATCTCATTTATCTTGTGTCATAATATAGTACGATTAGACCCTTTCTTTTTTCTCAAAAGACTATTACAATGTCTAGTCCTTAATCATTGTGCAGGCATAATTAATAGACTCATTTATAGTTCTTTTTCTTACACGATTAGAAAATCTCTTAATTATAAATCTTTAATGAAAACAACCCGCTCTTGGTTCTTTTCAAATCTAATACGACAACTTCTCCTATTGATTGTATCTCATTTTGCGACTCACAATATATTACGATTAGTCGACTTTCTTAGTTCTCAATATCTTACGATTACACTTCTCGTTAGTTATTAAGCTAATATAGTTGCCTCCGTTCTCTTTCGAATGCGATTAGATCATTCATTTGGTCTAAATCTTTTGTGCACAGGTCCCACACATGGTTCTATATCTAGTCTAACTAAGTCACGTATTAGGGGCTTATCATCCGTTACTAGACATTCTTATCTTTTCAACATGATATTGTAACTACCTTACGAGTCGACTAATCGTAATATCCTAATATTTTATCATGTGTTCTCCTTTTGCGATTCATACATAGAACAGCTTAGTCACAAGAAAAAGAATTGAGAAATGAGTCCTCGCAACTTCTTCCTGCACTTGATTAAGGAAGCTTGATCATAATCATTTCACAAAAAAGAGCAAATGCTATTAGATGATGTATTATATTCTAAATCTTCAAGGAATAGGTCCAGCGCATGGTTCTTAATCCATTCTTATTAAAACATATTTATGTTCTTACCTTGTGAAATTTGATCTCATATCTTTTCCAAATGTGCTATGATTGGAACTCCTCTCGTATTTCATAATCTTACACGACTAATCTCCTTTCTTTTTTCTGTGAATTGCATATGTTATGTCTCCTTTGGTTGTTCATTGTATAGCACGATTAGTCGCATTTCTTAGTTCTCAATATTGTACAATTATCACTTCTTCCTTTGTCATTATACAAGATGTGTAATTGGCTTCATTTTCAAGAAAGGAGATTAGTCGTGTAAGATTATGAAATACGAGGAGTTCCAATCATTGCAATTTGGAAAAGATATTGGATCTAATCTCTTACACACATTAAGAACGTAAATATGTTTTAATATGAATGGATTAAGAACTTATTATGTTTCTACATGTACTATGTTGAGAACTCCTTTCTAGTTTTTTAATGAATGGTCTAGTGGCTGTCTCTTATACACATCTAGATGTGTATCCCTTTCTCGCTTCTCAATATCGCATTTGAGTACAACTCCTTCCACTGTGATTAAGCACGTATACTTGGCCTCATTTCTCACTTATTTCTTCAAAACCATCATATTATATTTTAGTTCTTATTCTTTTATGCATAGTTATCACTCGTGGTTCTTAATTTGGCCAAATCAAATCGCATTTTAAGTTCTTATCTTGAGTTACGAGATTTACTTTTATAAGAACTCTTGTTCTATTTCTTAATCTAATATGAGATGACTATGTTAGTTATGTTGTACTATATCTGTCTCTTATACACATCTAGATGTGTATAATAGACAGCGGTAAGCCCCTAATACCTGCGCATAGTTAATAGGCCTCGCTTTCTCGCTTCTTTTTCTTATACGATTAGATAATCTCTTAATTATAAATCTTTAATGAATACGACCGCTCTTGGTGCTTTTAAATCTAATACGACTACTTCTCCTTTATCAGTTCTCAATCTTGTTTGATTGTATCTCCTTTTGCGACTCACAATATATTACGATTAGTCGATTTTGTTAGTTCTCAATATCATATGCTTTCTCTTATAGACATTAGATTAAGAACCATGCGGCTGGACCCAATTACACCTTGTATAATTTAGAAGGAAGAATGATCTAATAGAGATGTGCATAAGAATAGGCTATGAGATGATCAACCAAAGGAGACACGAGTATGAGGCCTATTAACCTGTCTATTATATACAGGGAGATAATTAAGAACAATAGTACTATCTGTTATATCACCTTTCTACATTTCTTAATTATCTCCCTAATAATCACGGGAAGGTAAGATATCTAGATAGCATTTGAGACCGATTACTTGCTTTACGATCTTGGCTCTCAATATCGAACGATCGCAACTTCTTTATCACTCGTAAAGCAAGTTTGATCGGTCTCATATCTCTATTCTTTTGCAAATGCTATTAGATGATGTATTAGTTCTAAATCTTCAAGGAATAGGTCCAGCCGCATGGTTCTTAATCAATTCTTATTAAAACATATTTATGTTCTTTCCATGTGAAATTAGATCTCATATCTTTTCCAAATGTGCTATGATTGGAACTCCTCCCGTATTTCATAATCTTACACGACTAATCTCCTTTCTTGGTTATGTGAATTGTATATGTTATTTCTCCTTTTGTTGTTCATTGTATAGCACGATTAGTTGCATTTCTTAGTTCTCAATATTGTACGATTATCACTTCTTCCTTTGTCATTGTACAAGGTGCGTGTAATTGGCTTCATTTTTCTGTTCTTTTTCAAATAAGGTTAGATAATCATCTTTTGTTGAAACTCTATTTGTATAAGAGACAGGAACATAAATATGTTCTTAATCTAGAATTGATTAAGAACACATGCGGCTGTTGTTATTCCTTGAAGATATTAGAACTAATACATGTTTCTACATAGCACTTTGTTGAAACTCCTTTAGAGTTTATGAGACCGATCAAACTTGCAGCTTATTAGTACTTAATCTTGTACGATTTTCCCTTTCTTAGTTCTCAATATCGTATGAGTACAACTCCTTCCACCGTGATTAACCACGTATACCTCATTTCTCACTTATTTCTTCAGAATTGAGAAATGAAGCCAATTACACCTTGTATAATGACAAAGGAAGAAGTGATAATCGTACAATATTGAGAACAAAGAAATGCGACTAATTGAGCTAAGCAATGAACAACAAAAGGAGACATAACACATGCAATTCATAGAACAAAGCAGTAAAGGCTGTCATCTAACTACACATCTGTCTCTGTATAAGAGACAGAAACTATTGTATTGAAGATCAAGAACTAATGTGCAGTGCATAATTAATAGGACTCATTTCTCCGTTCTTTTTCTTACGATTAGAAAATCTCTTAATTATAAATCTTTCTTTCTTTGTTCTCGTGAATTGCATATGTTATGTGTCTCTTATGTGGTTCTAGATGTATAGTACGATTACAGCATTTCTTAGTTCTCAATATCGTACGATTATCACTTCTTCCTTTGTCATTATACAAGGTGTAATTGGCTTCATTTCTCAGTTCTTTTTCAAATAAGGTTAGATAATCATCTTTTGTTCAAAGTCTTTTTCAATTTGAACTGATTCTTGGTTCTAAATCTTGCATAATTAAATCACATTTTACGTTGTTATCATGAGTTATTAGAACTTATTATGTTTCTAGATGTACTTTGTTGAGAACTAAGCCTTTCTTGTTTCTTAATCTTATGCGACTTCATCCCAGTTATTAGTATTTAATCTTTTACGATTTGTCCCCTTTCTTAGTTCACAATATCGTACGGGAACTACTGTTTCCACTGTCATTAAGCACGCATACTTGGCCTCATTTCTCACTTATTTCTTCTAAACCATCGTATTATATTTTAGTTCTTATTCTTTTTTGCATAGTTATCACTCATGGTTCTTAATTTGCCCAAATCAAATCGCATTTTAAGTTCTTATCTTGAGTTACGAGATTTACTTTTATAAGAACTAGGTATTATTTCTTAATCTGATATGACTCGATCGACTTTTTTCATTCTTAATCCTGTACGACTAGATCTCATTTACTGTGTCATAATATAGTACGATTAGACCCTTTCTTTTTTCTCAATATCGTACTATTACAATTTCTTCCTTAATCATTGTGCAGGCATAATTAATAGGACTCATTTCTCAGTTCTTTTTCTTACACGATTAGAAAATCTCTTAAGTTATAAATCTTTAATGAAAACAACCCGCTCTTGGTTCTTTTCAAATCTAATACGACAACTTCTCCTATTGATTGTATCTCATTTTGCGACTCACAATATATTACGATTAGTCGACTTTCTTAGTTCTCAATATCTTACGATTACACTTCTCGTTAGTTATTAAGCTAATATAGTTGCCTCCGTTCTCTTTCGAATGCGATTAGATCATTCATTTGGTCTAAATCTTTTGTGCACAGGTCCCACACATGGTTCTATATCTAGTCTAACTAAGTCACGTATTAGGGGCTTATCATCCGTTACTAGACATTCTTATCTTTTCAACATGTATGTCGATTACATCACCTTTCTAGTTTCTTAATTATCTCCCTAATATTTTATCATGTGTTCTCCTTTTGCGATTCATACATAGAACAGTTAGTCAATTTCTTGGCTCTCAATATCGAACGATCGCAACTTCTTCCTTACTCGTAAAGCAAGTTTGATCGGCCTCATCGAATCTATGTTTTTGCAAATGCTATTAGATGATGTATTAGTTCTAAATCTTCAAGGAATAGGTCCAGCGCATGGTTCTTAATCCATTCTTATTAAAACATATTTATGTTCTTACCTTGTGAAATTTGATCTCATATCTTTTCCAAATGTGCTATGATTGGAACTCCTCTCGTATTTCATAATCTTACACGACTAATCTCCTTTTTTTTTCTGTGAATTGCCTGTGTCTTATACACATCTAGATGTGTATAAGAGATTGTATAGCTCGATTAGTCGCATTTCTTAGTTCTCAATATTGTACGATTATCACTTCTTCCTTTGTCATTGTACAAGATGTGTAATTGGCTTCATTTGAAATGCGATTTGATTTGGCCAAATAAGAACCATGAGTGATAACTATGCACAAAAGAATAAGAACTGATTCTAAAGTGATAATTTTGAAGAACTAAATGAGATTTTAGGCCAATCATACTTGCTAGAACTACAGTGGAAGGAGTTGTACTTTGTTAAGCACAGTAGAAGGATATTAATTATGCCTGCACCTGTCTCTTATACACATCTAGATGTGTACAAGAGACTTCCACTGTGATTAAGCACGTATACTTGGCCTCATTTCTCACTTATTTCTTCAAAACCATCATATTATATTTTAGTTCTTATTCTTTTATGCATAGTTATCACTCATGGTTCTTAATTTGGCCAAATCAAATCGCATTTTAAGTTCTTATCTTGAGTTACGAGATTTACTTTTATAAGAACTCTTGTTCTATTTCTTAATCTAATATGACTCGATCTACTTTGTTAGTTCTTAATCCTGTACGATTAGATCTCCTTTACTGTGTCATAATATAGTACGATTAGACCCTTTCTTTATCTCAAGATCTTAATTACAGTGGAAGGAGTTGTACTGTGCGCATAATTAATGACTGTCTCTTATACACATCTAGATGCGTATAAGAGACAGCCATGCGGCTGGACCTATTCCTTGAAGATTTAGAACTAATACATCATCTAATAGCATTTGCAAAAGAATTCTCCTTTATTAGTTCTCAATCATTTTTGATTGTCATCTCCTTTTGCGACTCACAATATATTACGATTAGTCGACTTTCTTAGTTCTCAATATCTTACGATTACACTTCTTCCTTAGTTATTAAGCTTATATGGTTTGCCTCCATTCTCTTTCGAATGCTATTAGATCATTCATTTTATCTAAATCTTCCCACACATGGTTCTCAATCTAGTCTAACTAAGTCACGTATTAGGGGCTTATCATCCGTTATTAGATATTCTTATCTTTTCAACATGTATGTCTATTATATCACCTTTCTAGTTTCTTAATTATCTCCCTAATATTTTATCATGTGTTCTCCTTTTGCGATTCATAACATTGAACAGTTAGTCAATTTCTTGGCTCTCAATATCGAACGATCGCAACTTCTTCCTCACTCGTAAAGCAAGTTTGATCAGGTCTCATATCTCTATTCTTTTGCAAATGCTATTAGATGATGTATTAGTTCTAAATCTTCAAGGAATAGGTCCAGCCGCATGGTTCTTAATCAATTCTTATTAAAACATATTTATGTTCTTTCCATGTGAAATTAGATCTCATATCTTTTCCAAATGTGCTATGATTGGAACTCCTCCCGTATTTCATAATCTTACACGACTAATCTCCTTCCTTGGTTATGTGAATTGTATATGTTATTTCTCCTTTTGTTGTTCATTGTATAGCACGATTAGTTGCATTTCTTAGTTCTCAATATTGTACGATTATCACTTCTTCCTTTGTCATTGTACAAGGTGTGTAATTGGCTTCATTTTTCTGTTCTTTTTCAAATAAGGTTAGATAATCATCTTTTGTTGAAACTCTTTTCAATTTCAAGTCACATGCTAGATTCTTAATAAGAAAGGATTATCTCAACATAGTACATGTAGAAACATGATATACAGAACCAAGATGTGTCTAAGACTTATAAAACTTAATCTTGTACGATTTTTCCCCTTTCTTAGTTCTCAATATCGTATGAGTACAACTCCTTCCACTGTGATTAACCACGTATACCTCATTTCTCACTTATTTCTTCAAAACAATCATACAATATTTAAGTGAGAATTCTTTTATGCATAGTTATCACTGTGGTTCTTAATTTGGCCAAATCAAATCGCATTTTAAGTTCTTATCTTGAGACAGGATAATAATTGTTGATTATCCTCCTAACGTTCTATTTCTTAATCTGATATGACTCGATCGACTTTTTTCATTCTTAATCCTGTACTATGTGATAAGAGACAGCTCATTTACTGTGTCATAATATAGTACGATTAGACCCTTTCTTTCTTCTCAATATCGTACTATTACAATTTCTTCCTTAATCATTGTGCATAATTAATAGGACTCATTTCTCCGTTCTGAAAGGGTCTAATAGAAAATCTCTTAATTATACATCTAGATTTCTTAAGAGACAGAATTGCATATGCAATGTCTCCTTTTGTGGTTCATTGTATAGTACGACTAGTCGATCTTGAACAGGAAATCCTTATGTTCCTGTCTCTTATACACATCTAGATGTGTATAAGAGACAGGCCTTCATTTCTCATTAAGAACCATGAGTGATAACTCTTTGTTCAAAGTCTTTTTCAATTTGAACTGATTCTTGGTTCTAAATCTTGCATAATTAAATCACATTTTACGTTGTTATCATGAGTTATTAGAACTTATTATGTTTTAAGATGTACTTTGTTGAGAACTCCTTTCTTGTTTCTTAATCTTATGCGACTTCATCCCAGAAACGGAGTATTTAATCTTTTAAGATGTGTCCCCTTTCTTAGTTCACAATATCGTACGGGAACTACTGTTTCCACTGTCATTATGCGTGCTTAAGGACAAGATGTGTATAAGAGACAGGTTTAGAATATCAATATTATCATAAGGTTAAAAAATATGAAAAATACATAGTTATCACTCTGGTTCTTAATTTGCCCAAATCAAATCGCATTTTAAGTTCTTATCTTGAGTTACGAGATTTACCTTTATAAGAACTCCTATTATTTCTTAATGATATGACTCGATCGACTTTTTCATTCTTAATCATTTACTAGATCTCATTTCTTGTGTCATAATATAGTACGATTAGACCCTTTCTTTTTCTCAATATCGTACTATTACAATTTCTTCCTTAATCATTGTGCATAATTAATAGGACTCATTTCTCAGTTCTTTTTCTTACACGATTAGAAAATCTCTTAATTATAAATCTTTAATGAAAACAACCCGCTCTTGGTTCTTTTCAAATCTAATACGACAACTTCTCCTATTGATTGTATCTCATTTTGCGACTCACAATATATTACGATTAGTCGACTTTCTTAGTTCTCAATATCTTACGATTACACTTCGTTAGTTATTAAGCTAATATAGTTGAACTCAAATCTCTATTCTTTTGCAAATGCTATTAGATGATGTATTAGTTCTAAATCTTCAAGGAATAGGTCCAGCGCATGGTTCTTAATCCATTCTTATTAAAACATATTTATGTTCTTACCTTGTGAAATTTGATCTCATATCTTTTCCAAATGTGCTATGATTGGAACTCCTCTCGTATTTCATAATCTTACACGACTAATCTCCTTTCTTTTTCTGTGAATTGCATATGTTATGTCTCCTTTGGTTGTTCATTGTATAGCACGATTAGTCGCATTTCTTAGTTCTCAATATTGTACAATTATCACTTCTTCCTTTGTCATTATACAAGATGTGTAATTGGCTTCATTTTTCTGTTCTTTTTCAAATAAGGTTAGATAATCATCTTTTGTTCAAACTCTTTTTCAATTTGAACTGATTCTTGGTTCTTAATCTAGCATAATTAAATCACATTTTACGTTGTTATCATGAGTTATTAGAACTTATTATGTTTCTACATGTACTTTGTTGAGAACTCCTTTCTTGTTTCTTAATCTTATGTGACTTGATCCCAGTTATTAGTATTTAATCTTGTACGATTTGTCCCCTTTCTTAGTTCTCAATATCGTACGAGTACAACTCCTTCCACTGTGATTAAGCACGTATACTTGGCCTCATTTCTCACTTATTTCTTCAAAACCATCATATTATGCATTATTAGTTCTTATTCTTTTATGCATAGTTATCACTCGTGGTTCTTAATTTGGCCAAATCAAATCGCATTTTAAGTTCTTATCTTGAGTTACGAGATTTACTTTTATAAGAACTCTTGTTCTATTTCTTAATCTAATATGACTCGATCTACTTTTTTAGTTCTTAATTCTGTACGATTAGATCTGTCTTTACACATCATAATATAGTACGATTAGACCCTTTCTTTCTTCTCAATATCGTACTATTATAATTTCTTCCTTAATCATTCACAGGCATAATTAATAGGCCTCATTTCTCAATTCTTTTTCTTATACGATTAGATAATCTCTTAATTATATATCTTTAATGAATACGACCCGCTTCTTGGTGCTTTTAAATCTAATACGGCTACTTCTCCTTTATTAGCTTCTCAATCATTTTTGATTGTATCTCCTTTTGCGACTCACAATATCTAGATGTGTATAAGAGACAGACATAGTACATGTAGAAACATAATAAGTTCTGTGTATAAGAGACAGGAATAGAGATATGAACTGTTCGATTTAGATCAAATGAATGATCTAGATGTGTCTCTTATACACATCTAGATGTGTATAAGAGACAGATTGCACAATGATTAAGGATCTAGATGTGTATAAGAAAAAGAAGATAATAAGATCTAATTAATCATGATATGTGTATTATAGCTGTCTCTTATACATAAGGTTCAAGTGTATAAGAGACAAAGTAGAATCATTATGAATCGTGTTCTCCTTTTGCGATTCATAACATTGAACAGCTTAGTCAATTTCTTGGCTCTCAATATCGAACGATCGCAACTTCTTCCTCACTCGTAAAGCAAGTTTGATCGGTCTCATATCTCTATTCTTTTGCAAATGCTATTAGATGATGTATTAGTTCTAAATCTTCAAGGAATAGGTCTAAGCCGCATGGTTCTTAATCAATTCTTATTAAAACATATTTATGTTCTTTCCATGTGAAATTAGATCTCATATCTTTTCCAAATGTGCTATGATTGGAAGTAACTCCTCCCGTATTTCATAATCTTACACGACTAATCTCCTTTCTTGGTTATGTGAATTGTATATGTTATTTCTCCTTTTGTTGTTCATTGTATAGCACGATTAGTCGCATTTCTTAGTTCTCAATATCGTACGATTATCACTTCTTCCTTTGTCATTATACAAGGTGTAATTGGCTTCATTTCTCTGTTCTTTTTCAAATAAGGTTAGATAATCATCTTTTGTTGAAACTCTTTTTCAATTTGAACTGGTTCTTGGTTCTTAATCTAGCATAATTAAATCACATTTTACGTTGTTATGATGAGTTATTAGAACTTATTATGTTTCTACATGTACTTTGTTGAGAACTCCTTTCTTGTTTCTTAATCTTATGTGACTTGATCCCGCTTATTAGTACTTAATCTTGTACGATTTGTCCCTTTCTTAGTTCTCAATATCGTATGAGTACAACTCCTTCCACCGTTATGCTAGATTAAGTATAATAAGTTCTCATTTCTCACTTATTTCTCTAAGTTGAAATTTCAAAACCATCATATTATATTTTAGTTCTTATTCTTTTATGCATAGTTATCACTCGTGGTTCTTAATTTGGCCAAATCAAATCGCATTTTAAGTTCTTATCTTGAGTTACGAGATTTACTTTTATAAGAACTCCTGTTCTATTTCTTAATCTGATATGACTCGATCGACTTTGTTAGTTCTTAATCCTGTACGACTAGATCTCCTTTACTGTGTCATAATATAGTACGATTAGACCCTTTATTTCTTCTCAATATCGTACTATTACAATTTCTTCCTAAGATATTATCTAACCATAATTAATAGGACTCATTTCTCCGTTCTTTTTCTTACACGATTAGAAAATCTCTTAATTATAAATCTTTCTTTCTTTGTTCTGTGAATTGCATATGTTATGTCTCCTTTTGTGGTTCATTGTATAGTACGATTAGTCGCATTTCTTAGTTCTCAATATCGTACGATTATCACTTCTTCCTTTGTCATTATACAAGGTGTAATTGGCTTCTATTTCTCTGTTCTTTTTCAAATAAGGTTAGATAATCTTCTTTTGTTCAAAGTCTTTTTCAATTTGAACTGATTCTTGGTTCTAAATCTTGCATAATTAAATCACATTTTACGTTGTTATCATGAGTTATTAGAACTTATTATGTTTCTAGATGTACTTTGTTGAGAACTCCTTTCTTGTTTCTTAATCTTATGCGACTTGATCCCGCTTATTAGTATTTACCCGAATTCGACACATTTATATAACATAGCTTGAGATCTATCGTACGATTAAGAATGAAACAAGTCGATCGAGTCAGATCTAAATTTAAGCACTAATACATGGCCTCATTATCACTTATTTCTTCTAAACTATCGTATTATATTTTAGTTCTTATTCTTTTTTGCATAGTTATCACTCCTGGTTCTTAATTTGCCCAAATCAAATCGCATTTTAAGTTCTTATCTTGAGTTACGAGATTTACCTTTATAAGAACTCCGGTATTATTTCTTAATCTGATATGACTCGATCGACTTTTTTCATTTCTTAATCCTGTACGACTAGATCTCATTTACTGTGTCATAATATAGTACGATTAGACCCTTTCTTTTTTCTCAATATCGTACTATTACAATTTCTTCCTTAATCATTGTGCAGCATTTCAACAAAAGATGATTATCTAACCTTATATATTACAAGATTAGAAAAATCTCTTAATTATAAATCTTGAGAACAATGAAAACAATACTTAATCTTCAAATATAATACGACAACTTCTCCTATTGATTGTATCTCATTTTGCGACTCACTTATATTACGATTAGTAACTTATTAGTTCTCAATATCTTACGATTACACTTCTCGTTAGTGATTAAGCTAATATAGTTGCCTCCATTCTCTTTCGAATGCGATTAGATCATTCATTTGGTCTAAATCTTTTGTGCCTGAGTCCCACACATGGTTCTATATCTAGTCTAACTAAGTCACGTATTAGGGCTTATCATCCGTTACTAGACATTCTTATCTTTTCAACATGTATGTCTTATACACATCTAGATGTGTATAAGAGACAGGTTTAGAAGAAATAAGTGAGAAATCTCCTTTGCGATTCATACATAGAACAGCTTAGTCAATTTCTTGGCTCTCAATATCGAACGATCGCAACTTCTTCCTTACTCGTATAGCAAGTTTGATCGGCCTCATTTCTCTATTCTTTTGCAAATGCTATTAGATGATGTATTAGTTCTAAATCTTCAAGGAATAGGTCCAGCGCATGGTTCTTAATCCATTCTTATTAAAACATATTTATGTTCTTACCTTGTGAAATGAGATCTCATTTCACAGAAGAAAGAACTAATAAATGAGACTGTCTCTTATACACATCTAGATGTGTATAAGAACAAGATTGAGAACTAATAAACGAGAAGTAGTCGTATTACATTTAAAGAGAACCAAGAGCGGGTCGTATTCATTAAAGATTTATAATCGTGCTATACAATAACTTCTTCCTTTGTCATTATACAAGATGTGTAATTGGCTTCATTTTTCTGTTCTTTTTCAAATAAGGTTAGATAATTATCTTTTGTTCAAACTCATTTTAAATTTGAACTGGTTCTTGGTTCTTAATCTAGCATAATTAAATCACATTTTACGTTGTTATAATAAGAACTAACAATTATTATAACTACATAACTATGATAAGAACTCCTTTAAGATTAAGAAACAAGAAAGGAGTTCAAATATAAAATGAGATTTGAACAAAAGTAACTATGTTATGACATTTCCCCTTTCTCAGCTGTCTATCGTTATTTAGTACGTGCTTAATCACAGTGATTAAGCACGTATATGTGTCTAAGATACACATCAAGATGTCTTAAGAGACAGGATATTGTATAAGAAATATAACTATGCATAAAAGAAGTAGGAAAAAGAACAGAAAAATGAAGCCAATTACACACCTTGTAAAATGTGTATAAGAAGAAGTGAGTAATCGTACTTAGATTAAGATATACAACATGAGATCTTATTTTCAAGTACTATCAAATGAATGATCTAATCGCATTCGAAATTATAAATCTTTAATGAATACGACCATTCTTGGTGCTTTTTAAATCTAATACGGCTACTTCTCCTTTATCAGTTCTCAATCATTTTTGATTGTCAGATCTCCTTTTGCGACTCACAATATATTACGATTAGTCGACTTTCTTAGTTCTCAATATCTTACGATTACACTTCTTCCTTAGTTATTAAGCTTATATGGTTTGCCTCCATTCTCTTTCGAATGCTATTAGATCATTCATTTTATCTAAATCTTCCCACACATGGTTCTCAATCTAGTCTAACTAAGTCACGTATTAGGGCTATACACATGAAAAGATAAAAGGAAACTATGCGTGTAATATTTTATCATGTGTTCTCCTTTTGCGATTCATAACATTGAACAGTTAGTCAATTTCTTGGCTCTCAATATCGAACGATCGCAACTTCTTCCTCACTCGTAAAGCAAGTTTGATCGGTCTCATATCTCTATTCTTTTGCAAATGCTATTAGATGATGTATTAGTTCTAAATCTTCAAGGAATAGGTCCAGCCGCATGGTTCTTAATCAATTCTTATTAAAACATATTTATGTTCTTTCCATGTGAAATTAGATCTCATATCTTTTCCAAATGTGCTATGATTGGAACTCCTCCCGTATTTCATAATCTTACACGACTAATCTCCTTCCTTGGTTATGTGAATTGTATATGTTATTTCTCCTTTTGTTGTTCATTGTATAGCACGATTAGTTGCATTTCTTAGTTCTCAATATTGTACGATTATCACTTCTTCCTTTGTCATTGTACAAGGTGTGTAATTGGCTTCATTTTTCTGTTCTTTTTCAAATAAGGTTAGATAATCATCTCGATCGAGTCATATCAGATTAAGAAATGGTACTTGGTTCTTAATCTAGCTAATTAAATCACATTTTACGTTGTTATGATGAGTTATTAGAACTTATTATGTTTCTACATGTACTTTGTTGAGAACTCCTTTCTTGTAAAAGTTAATCTCGTAACTCAACTTAAGAACATTATTAGTACTTAATCTTGTACGATTTTTCCTTTCTTAGTTCTCAATATCGTATGAGTACAACTCCTTCCACCGTGATTAACCACGTATACCTCATTTCTCGCTTATTTCTTCAAACCCATCATAATTATAACTGAGAAATTATTCAATTACAGCATAGTAATCACTACGTGGTTCTTAATTTGGCCAAATCAAATCGCATTTTAAGTTCTTATCTTGAGTTACGAGATTTACTTTTATAAGAACTCCTGTTCTATTTCTTAATCTGATATCAAAGACTCGATCGACTTTTTTTGTTCTTAATCCTGTACGACTAGATCTCCTTTACTGTGTCATAATATAGTACGATTAGACCCTTTATTTCTTCTCAATATCGTACTATTACAATTTCTTCCTTAATCATTGTGCAGGCATAATTAATAGGACTCATTTCTCCGTTCTTTTTCTTACACGATTAGAAAATCTCTTAATTATAAATCTTTCTTTCTTTGTTCTGTGAATTGCATATGTTATGTCTCCTTTTGTGGTTCATATAACATAGTACGATAAAGTCGCACTAGATATAGAACTTATGTGTGGGACCTGTGCATAAACTGGAACTCTTTTCCACCGCAGGATAAGCACGATACTTGGCCTCATTTCTCACTTATTTCTTCTAAACCATCGTATTATATTTTAGTTCTTATTCTTTTTTGCATAGTTATCACTCCTGGTTCTTAATTTGCCCAAATCAAATCGCATTTTAAGTTCTTATCTTGAGTTACGAGATTTACCTTTATAAGAACTCCGGTATTATTTCTTAATCTGATATGACTCGATCGACTTTTTTCATTCTTAATCCTGTACGACTAGATCTCATTTACTGTGTCATAATATAGTACGATTAGACCCTTTCTTTTTTCTCAATATCGTACTATTACAATTTCTTCCTTAATCAAAATGCAGGAGAATGAGAAAAATTATAGATCTAATCGTACTAAAACAACCCGCTCTTGGTTCTTTTCAAATCTAATACGACAAAGAGACCTATTGATTGTATCTCATTTTGCGACTCACAATATATTACGATTAGTCGACTTTCTTAGTTCTCAATATCTTACGATTACACTTCTCGTTAGTTATTAAGCTAATATAGTTGCCTCCGTTCTCTTTCGAATGCGACCTAGATCATACATATATTAAATCTTTTGTGCCCCCACACATGGTTCTATATCTAGTCTAACTAAGTCACGTATTAGGGCTTATCATCCGTTACTAGACATTCTTATCTTTTCAACATGTATGTTGATTACATCACCTTTCTAGTTTCTTAATTATCTCCTAATATTTTATCATGTGTTCTCCTTTGCGATTCATACATAGAACAGCTTAGTCAATTTCTTGGCTCTCAATATCGAACGATCGCAACTTCTTCCTTACTCGTATAGCAAGCTTGATCGGCAGTTCAAATTGAAAAAGAGTTTAAATGCTATTAGATGATGTATTAGTTCTAAATCTTCAAGGAATAGGTCCAGCGCATGGTTCTTAATCCATTCTTATTAAAACATATTTATGTTCTTACCTTGTGAAATTCGATCTCATATATTTTCCAAATGTGCTATGATTGGAACTCCTCTCGTATTTCATAATCTTACACGACTAATCTCCTTTGTTTTTTCTGTGAATTACGATATTGAGTTATGAAATGTGTCTAAGAGACATTGAATAGCTCGATTAGTCGCATTTCTTAGTTCTCAATATTGTACGATTATCACTTCTTCCTTTGTCATTATACAAGATGTGTAATTGGCTTCATTTTTCTGTTCTTTTTCAAATAAGGTTAGATAATCATCTTTTGTTCAAACTCTTTTTCAATTTGAACTGGTTCTTGGTTCTTAATCTAGCATAATTAAATCACATTTTACGTTGTTATGATGAGTTATTAGAACTTATTATGTTTCTACATGTACATTGTTGAGAACTCCTTTCTTGTTTCTTAATCTTATGCGACTTGATCCCGCTTATTAGTACTTAATCTTGTACGATTTGTCCCCTTTCTCGCTTCTCAATATCGTGAGTACAACTCCTTCCACTGTGATTAAGCACGTATACTTGGCCTCATTTCTCACTTATTTCTTCAAAACCATCATATTATATTTTAGTTCTTATTCTTTTATGCATAGTTATCACTGTGGTTCTTAATTTGGCCAAATTAAGAACCACGAGTGATAACTATGCATAAAAGAATAAGAACTGTCTCTTATACACATCTCTTGTTCTATTTCTTAATCTAATATGACTCGATCTACTCTGTTAGTTCTTAATCCCGTACGATTAGATCTCCTTTATCAGTGTCATAATATATTACTCGTAACTCTGTCTCTTATACTTAATATAGTACCATTATAATTGAGACAAATTAAGAACCATGAGTGATAAGCATAGTTAATAGGCCTCGCTTTCTCGCAAAGGAGAAGTAGCCGTATAAGATTTATAATCTAAGATTTTGCTACTACAATATATTACACCTAGTCGACTTTCTTAGTTCTCAATATCTTACGATTACACTTCTTCCTTAGTTATTAAGCTTATATGGTTTGCCTCCATTCTCTTTCGAATGCTATTAGATCATTCATTTTATCTAAATCTTCCCACACATGGTTCTCAATCTAGTCTAACTAAGTCACGTATTAGGGGCTTATCATCCGTTATTAGATATTCTTATCTTTTCAACATGTATGTCTATTATATCACCTTTCTAGTTTCTTAATTATCTCCCTAATATTTTATCATGTGTTCTCCTTTTGCGATTCATAACATTGAACAGCTTGTCAATTTCTTGGTTCTCAATATCGAACGATCGCAACTTCTTCCTCACTCGTAAAGCAAGTTTTGATCGGTCTCATATCTCTATTCTTTTGCAAATGCTATTAGATGATGTATTAGTTCTAAATCTTCAAGGAATAGGTCCAGCCGCATGGTTCTTAATCAATTCTTATTAAAACATATTTATGTTCTTTCCATGTGAAATTAGATCTCATATCTTTTCCAAATGTGCTATGATTGGAACTCCTCCCGTATTTCATAATCTTACACGACTAATCTCCTTTCTTGGTTATGTGAATTGTATATGTTATTTCTCCTTTTGTTGTTCATTGTATAGCACGATTAGTTGCATTTCTTAGTTCTCAATATTGTACGATTATCACTTCTTCCTTTGTCATTATACAAGGTGTGTAATTGGCTTCATTTTTCTGTTCTTTTTCAAATAAGGTTAGATAATCATCTTTTGTTGAAACTCTTTTTCAATTTGAACTGGTTCTTGGTTCTTAATCTAGCATAATTAAATCACATTTTACGTTGTTATGATGAGTTATTAGAACTTATTATGTTTGTACTACATGTACTTTGTTGAGAACTCCTTTCTTGTTTCTTAATCTTATGTGACTTGATTTGCTTATTAGTACTTAATCTTGTACGATTTTTCCCCTTTCTTAGTTCTCAATATCGTATGAGTACAACTCCTTCCACTGTGATTAACCACGTATACCTCATTTCTCACTTATTTCTTCAAAACCATCATATTATATTTTAGTTCTTATTCTTTTATGCATAGTTATCACTCGTGGTTCTTAATTTGGCCAAGCCGTATAAGATTTAAAAAGCACCAAGAGCGGGTCGTATTCATTAAAGATTTATAATTAAGAGATTATCTAATCGTATAAGAAAAAGAACTGAGAAATGAGTGACAAATGAGGCCAAGTATGCGTGCTTAATCATTAAGGAAGGAATTATAATATCGTACGATATTGAGAACTTTATTTCTTCTCAATATCGTACAACATTACACTGTGTATAAGATACAGATCTAGATGTGTATAAGAGACAGGCCCCTAATACGTGGAGACATAACATATGCAATTCACAGAACAAAGAAAGGAGAATTGTCGTGTAAGATTATGAAATACGAGAGGAGTTCCAATCATAGCACATTTGGAAAAGATATGAGATCAAATTTAACAAGGTAAGAACATAAATATGTTTTAATTAGGTGAGATAATTTCAAAGTCTTTTTCAATTTGAACTGATTCTTGGTTCTAAATCTTGCATAATTAAATCACATTTTACGTTGTTATCATGAGTTATTAGAACTTATTATGTTTCTAGATGTACTTTGTTGAGAACTCCTTTCTTGTTTCTTAATCTTATGCGACTTGATCCCAGTTATTAGTATTTAATCTGTCTATTATACCCCTTTCTTAGTTCTGTATAAGAGTACGGGAACTACTGTTTACTGTCAAAGCAAAAATACTTGAGCCTCATTTCAGACTAATAAGAGAACAAAAGATTAAGAAGAGTACAGGGATTTCATCGTATTATATTTTAGTTCTTATTCTTTTTTGCATAGTTATCACTCCTGGTTCTTAATTTGCCCAAATCAAATCGCATTTTAAGTTCTTATCTTGAGTTACGAGATTTACTTTTATAAGAACTCCGGTATTATTTCTTAATCTGATATGACTCGATCGACTTTTTTCATTCTTAATCCTGTACGACTAGATCTCATTTACTGTGTCATAATATAGTACGATTAGACCCTTTCTTTTTTCTCAATATAATTGAGAAATGAGGCCAAGTGTGCATAATTAATAGGACTCATTTCTCGCTTCTTTTTCTTACACGATTAGAAAATCTCTTATGTGTATAAGAGACAGCCACAAAAGGAACGATAACATATACAATTCTGTCTCTTATACGGACATCTAGATGTGTATAAATCTGTATCTCAAGATGATGACTCTTAATATATCTACGATTAGTCGACTTTCTTAGTTCTCAATATCTTACGATTACACTTCTCGTTAGTTATTGTATAAGAGACAGCTTAATGACAATGGATCAAACAATATATCGGCCTCATTTCTCTATTCTTTTGCAAATGCTATTAGATGATGTATTAGTTCTAAATCTTCAAGGAATAGGTCCAGCGCATGGTTCTTAATCCATTCTTATTAAAACATATTTATGTTCTTACCTTGTGAAATTTGATCTCATATCTTTTCCAAATGTGCTATGATTGGAACTCCTCATCGTACTATATCGTATTTCATAATCTTACACGACTAATCTCCTTTCTTTGTTCTGTGAATTGCATATGTTATGTCTCCTTTTGTTGTTCATTGTATAGCTCGATTACTCGTTTCTTATTGAGAACTAAGAAAGGGGACACTTCGTCCTTTGTCATTATACAAGATGTGTAATTGGCTTCATTTCTGTTCTTTTTCAAATAAGGTTAGATAATATCTTTTGTTCAATCAAATTTTCAATTTGAACTGATTCTTGGTTCTTAATCTAGCATAATTAAATCACAGACACGTTGTTATCATGAGTTATTAGAACTTATTATGTTTCTACATGTACTTTGTTGAGAACTCCTTTCTTGTTTCTTAATCTTATGCGACTTGATCCCAGTTATTAGTATTTAATCTTGTACGATTTGTCCCCTTTCTTAGTTCTCAATATCGTACGAGTACAACTCCTTCCACTGTGATTAAGCACGTATACTTGGCCTCATTTCTCACTTATTTCTTCAAGTAACCATCATATTATATTTTAGTTCTTATTCTTTTATGCATAGTTATCACTGTGGTTCTTAATTTGGCCAAATCAAATCGCATTTTAAGTTCTTATCTTGAGTTACGAGATTTACTTTTATAAGAACTCTTGTTCTATTTCTTAATCTGATATGACTCGATCGACTTGATTTGGCCAAATGAAGAACCACGATATTGATAACTAAGAAGAAAAGGATAGATAGGGTCTCTTATATTAGATATTTCTGTCTTCTCAATATCGTATATATAATTTCTGTCTCTAAATCATTGTGCATCGTGTATAAGAGACCTCTTATTCAATAGATTTCTAATATAGGACCAAGTAGCAAATTAAATACAATGGATAGGAGTTGTACTCGTTCTATTGAGAACTAAGTATACGTGCTTAATTCTGTGGAAGGAGTTGTACTCGTACGATGTTGAGAACGAGAAGCAAGTTTGATCGGTCTCATATCTCTATTCTTTTGCAAATGCTATTAGATGATGTATTAGTTCTAAATCTTCAAGGAATAGGTCCAGCCGCATGGTTCTTAATCAATTCTTATTAAAACATATTTATGTTCTTTCCATGTGAAATTAGATCTCATATCTTTTCCAAATGTGCTATGATGAATAAGATTGGAACTCCTCCCGTATTTCATAATCTTACACGACTAATCTAAGAAATTGGTTATGTGAATTGTATATGTTATTTCTCCTTTTGTTGTTCATTGTATAGCACGATTAGTTGCATTTCTTAGTTCTCAATATTGTACGATTATCACTTCTTCCTTTGTCATTGTACAAGGTGTGTAATTGGCTTCATTTTTCTGTTCTTTTTCAAATAAGGTTAGATAATCATCTTTTGTTGAAACTCTTTTTCAATTTGAACTGGTTCTTGGTTCTTAATCTAGCATAATTAAATCACATTTTACGTTGTTATGATGAGTTATTAGAACTTATTATGTTTCTACATGTACTTTGTTGAGAACTCCTTTCTTGTTTCTTAATCTTATGCGACTTGATCCCAGTTATTAGTACTTAATCTTGTACGATTTGTCCCCTTCTTAGTTCTCAATATCGTATGAGTACAACTCCTTCCACTGATTAACCACGTATACTTGGCTCATTTCTCACTTACATCTAGACATGTAATAAGATGAACATTTCTCCGTTCTTTTTCTTACACGATTAGAAAATCTCTTAATTATAAATCTTTCTTTCTTTGTTCTGTGAATTGCATATGTTATGTCTCCTTTTGTGGTTCATTGTATAGTACGATTAGTCGCATTTCTTAGTTCTCAATATCGTACGATTATCACTTCTTCCTTTGTCATTATACAAGGTGTAATTGGTTTCTTATAAAAGTAAATCTCAAATAAGGTTAGATAATCATCTTTGTTCAAAGTCTTTTTCAATTTGAACTGATTCTTGGTTCTAAATCTTGCATAATTAAATCACATTTTACGTTGTTATCATGAGTTATTAGAACTTATTATGTTTCTAGATGTACTTTGTTGAGAACTCCTTTCTTGTTTCTTAATCTTATGCGACTTGATCCCAGTTATTAGTATTTAATCTTTTACGATTTGTCCCCTTTCTTAGTTCTCAATATCGTACGGGAACTACTGTTTCCACTGTCATTAAGCACGCATACTTGGCCTCATTTCTCACTTATTTCTTCTAAACCATCGTATTATATTTTAGTTCTTATTCTTTTTTGCATAGTTATCACTCCTGGTTCTTAATTTGGCCAAATCAAATCGCATTTTAAGTTCTTATCTTGAGTTACGAGATTTACTTTTATAAGAACTCCGTATTATTTCTTAATCGATATGACTCGATCGACTTTTTTCAAGAGTGCTAAATTAGAAGATGAAAAAGGGTCAGCTCTTGGTTCTTTTCAAATCTAATACGACAACTTCTCCTTTTGATTGTATCTCATTTTGCGACTCACAATATATTACGATTAGTCGACTTTCTTAGTTCTCAATATCTTACGATTACACTTCTCGTTAGTTATTAAGCTAATATAGTTGCCTCCGTTCTATTTCGAATGCGATTAGATCATTCATGATATAACAACTAAATTTTTTGTGCACAGGTCCCACACATGGTTCTATATCTAGTCTAACTAAGTCACGTATTAGGGCTTATCATCCGTTACTAGACATTCTTATCTTTTCAACATGTATGTCGACCAAGTATCGAGACGATGAGAACACTTATACGTGCTTAATCACAGTGGAAGGAGATCGGCCTCGTTCGATATTCTTTTGCAAATGCTATTAGATGATGTATTAGATCTAAATACTAATAAAGGAATAGGTCCAGAAAGCATGGTTCTTAATCCATTCTTATTAAAACATATTTATGTTCTTACCTTGTGAAATTTGATCTCATATCTTTTCCAAATGTGCTATGATTGGAACTCCTCTCGTATTTCATAATCTTACACGACTAATCTCCTTTCTTTGTTCTGTGAATTGCATATGTTATGTCTCCTTTTTTGTTCATTGATAACTCAGAAAGGGGACAAATCGTACAAGATTAAAAACTAATAACTGGACCTCAGTCGCATAATACGTTCTAATAACTCATGATAACAACGTAATTCTGTTCTTTTTCAAATAAGGTTAGACAATCATCTTTGTTGAAACTCTTTTTCAATTTGAACTGATTCTTGGTTCTTAATCTAGCATAATTAAATCACATTTTACGTTGTTATAATGAGTTATTAGAACTTATTATGTTTCTACATGTACTTTGTTGAGAACTCCTTTCTTGTTTCTTAATCTTTTGACTTGATCCCAGTTATTAGTATTTAATCTTGTACGATTTGTCCCCTTTCTTAGTTCTCAATATCGTACGAGTACAACTCCTTCCACTGTGATTAAGCACGTATACTTGGCCTCATTTCTCACTTATTTCTTCAAAACCATCATATTATATTTTAGTTCTTATTCTTTTATGCATAGTTATCACTGTGGTTCTTAATTTGGCCAAATCAAATCGCTGTTTATGTTCTTATCTTGAGTTACGAGATTTACTTTTATAAGAACTCTTGTTCTATTTCTTAATCTGATGACTCGTTCGAATCGTACGGGATTAAAAGGACTGTCTCTTATACACATCTAGATGTGTATAAGAGACAGGTGACGGTCCCGTGCAGTGCATAGTTAATAGGCCTCGTTTCTCAGTTCTTTTTCTTATACGATTAGATAATCTCTTAATTATAAATCTTTAATGAGTACGACCCGCTCTTGGTGCTTTTTAACATCTAATATGGCTACTTCTCCTTTGATAAGTTCTCAATCAATTTTTGAGAAATTGTAGAACTAAAGCGACTCACAATATATTACGATTAGTCGACTTTCTTAGTTCTCAATATCTTACGATTACACTTCTTCCTTAGTTATTAAGCTTATATGGTTTGCCTCCATTCTCTTTCGAATGCTATTAGATCATTCATTTTATCTAAATCTTCCCACACATGGTTCTCAATCTAGTCTAACTAAGTCACGTATTAGGGCTTATACACATATGAGATGTGTTAAGATCCTTCTACACATGATAAACTGTCTCTTATACAAAAGAATAGAGATATGAGACCGATCAAACTTGCTTTACGAGTACGAATATTGCGAACGAAATAATGTCTGTCTCTTATACACATCTAGATTTGATAAGGACTCATATAAGAGACTCTATTCATCTAATTTTGCAAATGCTAATAGATGATGTATTAGTTCTAAATCTTCAAGGAATAGGTCCAGCCGCATGGTTCTTAATCAATTCTTATTAAAACATATTTATGTTCTTTCCATGTGAAATTAGATCTCATATCTTTTCCAAATGTGCTATGATTGGAACTCCTCCCGTATTTCATAATCTTACACGACTAATCTCCTTTCTTGGTTATGTGAATTGTATATGTTATTTCTCCTTTTGTTGTTCATTGTATAGCACGATTAGTTGCATTTCTTAGTTCTCAATATTGTACGATTATCACTTCTTCCTTTGTCATTATACAAGGTGTGTAATTGGCTTCATTTTTCTGTTCTTTTTCAAATAAGGTTAGATAATCATCTTTTGTTGAAACTCTTTTTCAATTTGAACTGGTTCTTGGTTCTTAATCTAGCATAATTAAATCACATTTTACGTTGTTATGATGAGTTATTAGAACTTATTATGTTTCTACATGTACTTTGTTGAGAACTGAGAAATGAAGCCACTTAATCTTATGCAATAACTTATACACAATTATTAGTATTTAATCTTGTACGATTTGTCCCCTTTCTTAGTTCTCAATATCGTACGAGTACAACTCCTTCCACTGTGATTAACCACGTATACTTGGCCTCATTTCTCACTTATTTCTTCAAAACCATCATATTATATTTTAGTTCTTATTCTTTTATGCATAGTTATCACTCATGGTTCTTAATTTGGCCAAATCAAATCGCATTTTAAGTTCTTATCTTGAGTTACGAGATTTACTTTTATAAGAACTCCTGTTCTATTTCTTAATCTGATATGACTGACATTAATAGGAAGTGATCTCCGTTCTTTTTCTTACACGATTAGAAAATCTCTTAATTATAAATCTTTCTTTCTTTGTTCTGTGAATTGCATATGTTATGTCTCCTTTTGTGGTTCATTGTATAGTACGATTAGTCGCATTTCTTAGTTCTCAATATTGTACGATTATCACTTCTTCCTTTGTCATTATACAAGGTGTAATTGGCTTCATTTCTCAGTTCTTTTTCAAATAAGGTTAGATAATCATCTTTTGTTCAAAGTCTTTTTCAATTTGAACTGATTCTTGGTTCTTAATCTAGCATAATTAAATCACATTTTACGTTGTTATCATGAGTTATTAGTCTCTTATACAAATCTAGATGTACTTTGTTTGAGTACTCCTTTCTTGTTTCTTAATCTTATGCGACTTCATCCCAGTTATTAGTATTTAATCTTTTACGATTTGTCCCCTTTCTTAGTTCACAATATCGTACGGGAACTACTGTTTCCACTGTCATTAAGCACGCATACTTGGCCTCATTTCTCACTTATTTCTTCTAAACCATCGTATTATATTTTAGTTCTTATTCTTTTTTGCATAGTTATCACTCCTGGTTCTTAATTTGCCCAAATCAAATCGCATTTTAAGTTCTTATCTTGAGTTACGAGATTTACTTTTATAAGAACTCCGGTATTATTTCTTAATCTGATATGACTCGATCGACTTTTTTCATTCTTAATCCTGTACGACTAGATCTCATTTACTGTGTCATAATATAGTACGATTAGACCCTTTCTTTTTTCTCAATATCGTACTATTACAATTTCTTCCTTAATCATTGTGCAGGCATAATTAATAGGACTCATTTCTCAGTTCTTTTTCTTACACGATTTAGAAAATCTCTTAATTATAAATCTTTAATGAAAATAACCCGCTCTTGGTTCTTTTCAAATCTAATACGACAACTTCTCCTTTCAAATTGTAAACTCACAATATATTACGATTAGTCGACTTTCTTAGTTCTCAATATCTTACGATTACACTTCTCGTTAGTTATTAAGCTAATATAGTTGCCTCCCGACAGGTGTAAGATTATGAAATACGGGAGGAGTTCCAATCATAGCACATGTGTCCCACACATGGTTCTATATCTAGTCTAACTAAGTCACGTATTAGGGAGATAATTAAGAAACTAGAAAGGTGATGTAATCGACATACATGTTGAAAAGATAAGAATGTCTAGTAACTTAATGATAAGCCCTAATCTCTTATACACATCTAGCGTGAATAATGAGAAAATGGACAAATGCAGAATGCTATTAGATGATGTATTAGTTCTAAATCTTCAAGGAATAGGTCCAGCGCATGGTTCTTAATCCATTCTTATTAAAACATATTTATGTTCTTACCTTGTGAAATTTGATCTCATATCTTTTCCAAATGTGCTATGATTGGAACTCCTCTCGTATTTCATAATCTTACACGACTAATCTCCTTTCTTTGTTCTGTGAATTGCATATGTTATGTCTCCTTTGGTTGTTCATTGTATAGCTCGATTAGTCACATTTCTTAGTTGACAATATTGTACGATTATCACTTCTTCCTTTGTCATTATACAAGGTGTAATTTGCTTCATTTCTAGATGTTTTTAAGAGGTTAGATAATCTATGCTTAATCAAAGTCTTTTTCAATTTGAACTGATTCTTGGTTCTTAATCTAGCATAATTAAATCACATTTTACGTTGTTATCATGAGTTATTAGAACTTATTATGTTTCTACATGTACTTTACAGAAGTTGAGAACTCCTTTCTTGTTTCTTAATCTTATGCGACTTGATCCCAGTTATTAGTATTTAATCTTGTACGATTTGTCCCCTTTCTTAGTTCTCAATATCGTACGGTACAACTCCTTCCACTGTGATTAAGCACGTATACTTGGCCTCATTTCTCACTTATTTCTTCAAAACCATCATATTATATTTTAGTTCTTATTCTTTTATGCATAGTTATCACTCGTGGTTCTTAATTTGGCCAAATCAAATCGCATTTTAAGTTCTTATCTTGAGTTACGAGATTTACTTTTATAAGAACTCTTGTTCTATTTCTTAATCTAATATGACTCGATCTACTCTGTTAGTTCTTAATCCTGTACGATTAGATCTCCTTTACTGTGTCATAATATAGTACGATTAGACCCTTTCTTTCTTCTCAATATCGTACTATTATAATTTCTTCCTTAATCATTGTGCAGGCATAGTTAATAGGCCTCGTTTCTCAGTTCTTTTTCTTATACGTTAAGATTAGATAATCTCTTAATTATAAATCTTTAATGAATACGACCCGCTCTTGGTGCTTTTTAAATCTAATACGGCTACTTCTCCTTTATCAGTTCTCAATCATTTTTGATTGTATCTCCTTTTGCGACTCACAATATATTACGATTAGTCGACTTTCTTAGTTCTCAATATCTTACGATTACACTTCTTCCTTAGTTATTAAGCTTATATGGTTTGCCTCCATTCTCTTTCGAATGCTATTAGATCATTCATTTTATCTAAATCTTCCCACACATGGTTCTCAATCTAGTCTAACTAAGTCACGTATTAGGGCTTATCATCCGTTATTAGATATTCTTATCTTTTCAACATGTATGTCTATTATATCACCTTTCTAGTTTCTTAATTATCTCCCTAATATTTTATCATGTGTTCTCCTTTTGCGATTCATAACATTGAACAGTTAGTCAATTTCTTTGTTGGAATATCGAACGATCGCAGAAGAAATACTCATAAAGCGTGCATGGTTATGTGAATTGTATATGTTATTTCTCCTTTTGTTGTTCATTGTATAGCACGATTAGTCGCATTTCTTAGTTCTCAATATTGTACGATTATCACTTCTTCCTTTGTCATTATACAAGGTGTGTAATTGGCTTCATTTTTCTGTTCTTTTTCAAATAAGGTTAGATAATCATCTTTTGTTGCTTTTTTCAATTTGAACTGGTTCTTGGTTCTTAATCTAGCATAATTAAATCACATTTTACGTTGAAAATGATGAGTTATTAGAACTTATTATGAGACTGTATACTTGGCCTCATTTCTCACTTATTTCTTCAAAACCATCATATTATATTTTAGTTCTTATTCTTTTATGCATAGTTATCACTCGTGGTTCTTAATTTGGCCAAATCAAATCGCATTTTAAGTTCTTATCTTGAGTTACGAGATTTACTTTTATAAGAACTCCTGTTCTATTTCTTAATCTGATATGACTTGATCAACTTTGTTAGTTCTTAATCCTGTATGATTAGATCTCCTTTACTGTGTCATAATATAGTACGATTATACACATCTAGATGTGTATAAGAGACAGGAAATGAGTCCTATTAATTATGCCTGCACAATGATTAAGGAAGAAATTGTAAAGGGGACAATATATTGACAACTAAGAGTACGACTAATCGTAATATCTGTCTCTTATACACTGTGTGAATTGCATATGTTATGTCTCCTTTTGTGGTTCATTGTATAGTACGATTAGTCGCATTTCTTAGTTCTCAATATCGTACGATTATCACTTCTTCCTTTGTCATTATACAAGGTGTAATTGGCTTCATTTCTCTGTTCTTTTTCAAATAAGGTTAGATAATCTTCTTTTGTTCAAAGTCTTACAATTTGAACTGATTCATGGTTCTAAATCTTGCATAATTAAATCACATTTTACGTTGTTATCATGAGTTATTAGAACTTATTATGTTTCTAGATGTACTTTGTTGAGAACTCCTTTCTTGTTTCTTAATCTTATGCGACTTGATCCCAGTTATTAGTATTTAATCTTTTACGATTTGTCCCCTTTCTTAGTTCTCAATATCGTACGGAAAATGCGATTGTCATTAAGCACGCATACTTGGCCTCATTTCTCACTTATTTCTTCTAAACCATCGTATTATATTTTAGTTCTTATTCTTTTTTGCATAGTTATCACTCCTGGTTCTTAATTTGCCCAAATCAAATCGCATTTTAAGTTCTTATCTTGAGTTACGAGATTTACTTTTATAAGAACTCCGTATTATTTCTTAATCGATATGACTCGATCGACTTTTTTCATTCTTAATCTGCGACTAGATCTCATTTCTTGTGTCATACTATATTGTGACCTGTCTCTTATACACATCTGTAAGAAATACGACTAAATTTCTTCCTTAATCATTGTGCGTGCATAATTAATAGGACTCATTTCTCGATTCTTTTTCTTACACGATTAGATGATCTCTTAAAGATTAATCGAGTCATAAAATAATTAAGAAATAGAACAAAAGAAGATCTAATACGACATCTATTCGAAAGAGCAACTCACAATATATTACGATTAAGTCGACTTTCTAAGTTGTAATCGTACGATATTGAGACTTAAGAACTATTTAGTCGATTAATCTAATATAGTTGCCTCCGTTCTCTTTCGAATGCGATTAGATCATTCAGACTGGTCTAATACACATTGTGCACTGAGTCCCACACATGGTAAGATATCTAGTCTAACTAAGTCACGTATTAGGGGCTTATCATCCGTTACTAGACATTCTTATCTTTTCAACATGTATGTCGATTACATCACCTTTCTAGTTTCTTAATTATCTCCCTAATATTTTATCATGTGTTCTCCTTTTGCGATTCATACATAGAACAGTTAGTCAATTTCTTGGCTCTCAATATCGAACGATCGCAACTTCTTCCTTACTGTGTATAAGCAAGCTTGATCGGCAATATTGAGAACTAAGAATTGAGGGGAATCAAATGCTATTAGATGATGTATTAGTTCTAAATCTTCAAGGAATAGGTCCAGCGCATGGTTCTTAATCCATTCTTATTAAAACATATTTATGTTCTTACCTTGTGAAATTTGATCTCATATCTTTTCCAAATGTGCTATGATTGGACACTCCTCTCGTATTTCATAATCTTACACGACTAATCTCCTTTCTTTGTTCTGTGAATTGCATATGTTATGTCTCCTTTTGTTGTTCATTGTATAGCTCGATTAGTCGCATTTCTTAGTTCTCAATATTGTACGATTATCACTTCTTCCTTTGTCATTATACAAGGTGTAATTGGCTTCATTTCTGTTCTTTTTCGAATAAGGTTAGATAATCATCTTTTGTTCAAACTCTTTTCAATCTCTTATACACATCTTGGTTGTATAAGATCTTGCATAATTAAATCACATTTTACGTTGTTATCATGAGTTATTAGAACTTATTATGATTTTAGTCAAGTACTTTGTTGAGAACACCTTTCAAGGTTACTTAATCTTATGCACTTGATCCCAGCTGTTCTTATACAATGAACAATGTGTAGGAGACATAGCATATGCAATTCACGGGTACAACTCCTTCCACTGTGATTAAGCACGTATACTTGGCCTCATTTCTCACTTATTTCATTCCTAGTTCAAAACCATCATATTATATTTTAGTTCTTATTCTTTTATGCATAGTTATCACTCATGGTTCTTAATTTGGCCAAATCAAATCGCATTTTAAGTTCTTATCTTGAGTTACGAGATTTACTTTTATAAGAACTCCTGTTCTATTTCTTAATCTGATATGACTCGATCTACTCTGTTAGTTCTTAATCTGTCGATTAGATCTCCTTTCTTGTGACTGTCTAATTATACTATATCTAGTCTGTTATACAAGAGACATTAAGATACAAGAGTGAGGACATGCATGCAAAGCATACGAAGCCAAGTGTAATAGGCCTCGTTTCTCAGTTCTTTTTCTTATACGATTAGATAATCTCTTAATTATAAATCTTTAATGAATACGACCCGCTCTTGGTGCTTTTTAAATCTAATACGGCTACTTCTCCTTTATCAGTTCTCAATCATTTTTGATTGCTGTATCTCCTTTTGCGACTCACAATATATTACGATTAGTCGACTTTCTTAGTTCTCAAGTGATATCTTACGATTACACTTCTTCCTTAGTTATTAAGCTTATATGGTTTGCCTCCATTCTCTTTTGAATGCTATTAGATCATTCATTTTATCTAAATCTTCCCACACATGGTTCTCAATCTAGTCTAACTAAGTCACGTATTAGGGGCTTATCATCCGTTATTAGATATTCTTATCTTTTCAACATGTATGTCTATTATATCACCTTTCTAGTTTCTTAATTATCTCCCTAATATTTTATCATGTGTTCTCCTTTTGCGATTCATAACATTGAACAGTTAGTCAATTTCTTGGCTCTCAATATCGAACGATCGCAACTTCTTCCTCACTCGTAAAGCAAGTTTGATCGGTCTCATATCTCTATTCTTTTGCAAATGCTATTAGATGATGTATTAGTTCTAAATCTTCAAGGAATAGGTCCAGCCGCATGGTTCTTAATCAATTCTTATTAAAACATATTTATGTTCTTTCCATGTGAAATTAGATCTCATATCTTTTCCAAACAAAGTGTGCTATGATTCGAACTCCTCCCGTATTTCATAATCTTACACGACTAATCTCCTTTCTTGGTTATGTGAATTGTATATGTTATTTCTCCTTTTGTTGTTCATTGTATAGCACGATTAGTCGCATTTCTTAGTTCTCAATATTGTACGATTATCACTTCTTCCTTTGTCATTATACAAGGTGTGTAATTGGCTTCATTTTTCTGTTCTTTTTCAAATAAGGTTAGATAATCATCTTTTGTTGAAACTCTTTTCAATTTGAACTGGTTCTTGGTTCTTAATCTAGCATAATTAAATCACATTTTACGTTGTTATGATGAGTTATTAGAACTTATTATGTTTCTACATGTACTTTGTTGAGAACTCCTTTCTTGTTTCTTAATCTTATGCGACTTGATCCCAGTTATTAGTACTTAATCTTGTACGAACCAAGAATCAGTTCAAAATATCGTAAGACTTTGAACAAAAGATGATTATCTAACGTATACTTGGCCTCAAGAATTTCTCACTTATTTCTTCAAAACCATCATATTATATTTTAGTTCTTATTCTTTTATGCATAGTTATCACTCGTGGTTCTTAATTTGGCCAAATCAAATCGCATTTTAAGTTCTTATCTTGAGTTACGAGATTTACTTTTATAAGAACTCTTGTTCTATTTGTTCATCTGATATGACTCGATCGACTTTTTTAGTTCTTAATCTAAGTCTACATTAGAAACATCTAGAGCTGTCTCAATTACACTAAATAATATGTCTCTTAGAAGTTTCTAGATGTCAATAAGACTATGATGTCTCTTACACACATCTAAGAACTAAGAAATGCGACACAATTCTGGCCAAATTAAGAACCAGTGGGATAATTTAGATAAAAGAAAGGTGATGTAAGGTGTAATTGGCTTCATTTCTCTGTTCTTTTTCAAATAAGGTTAGATAATCATCTTTTGTTCAAAGTCTTTTTCAATTTGAACTGATTCTTGGTTTTGAAATCTAAGTGATAATTAAATCACATTTTACGTTGTTATCATGAGTTATTAGAACTTATTATGTTTCTAGATGTACTTTGTTGAGAACTCCTTTCTTGTTTCTTAATCTTATGCGACTTGATCCCACTTATTAGTATTTAATCTTTTACGATTTGTCCCCTTTCTTAGTTCTCAATATCGTCGGAACTCACTTTCCACTTTGTCATTAAGCACGCATACTTGGCCTCATTTCTCAAGATAATCTTCTAAACCGTCGTATTATATTTTAGTTCTTATTCTTTTTTGCATGTGTTATCACTCTGTCTCTTATACACATCTCAAATGTGTATAAAGACACTTATCTTGAGTAAAGGAGATCTACTATGCCTGCATTAAGAACTAAGGAAGAAATTCTTAATAGTACAATGAACGATTGATAAGAAATTGACTAACTGTTCTATATTATCTCATTTACTGAGTCATAATATAGTACGATTAGACCCTTTCTTTTTTCTCAATATCGTACTATTACAATTTCTTCCTTAATCATTGTGCAGGCATAATTAATAGGACTCATTTCTCAGTTCTTTTTCTTACACGATTAGAAAATCTCTTAATTATAAATCTTTAATGAAAATAACCCGCTCTTGGTTCTTTTCAAATCTAATACGACAACTTCTCCTTTTGATTGTATCTCATTTTGCGACTCACAATATATTACGATTAGTCGACTTTCTTAGTTCTCAATATCTTACGATTACACTTCTCGTTAGTTATTAAGCTAATATAGTTGCCTCCGTTCTCTTTCGAATGCGATTAGATCATTCATTTGGTCTAAATCTACGAGTGCACAGGTCCCACACATGGTTCTATATCTAGTCTAACTAAGTCACGTATTAGGGGCTTATCATCCGTTACTAGACATTCTTATCTTGGAACCAATAAACCATTCAACATGTATGTCGATTACATCACCTTTCTAGTTTCTTAATTATCTCCCTAATATTTTATCATGTGTTCTCCTTTTGCGATTCATACATAGAACAGTTAGTCAATTTCTTGGCTCTCAATATCGAACGATCGCAACTTCTTCCTTACTCGTATAGCAAGCTTGATCGGCCTCATTTCTCTATTCTTTTGCAAATGCTATTAGATGATGTATTAGTTCTAAATCTTCAAGGAATAGGTCCAGCCGCATGGTTCTTAATCCATTCTTATTAAAACATATTTATGTTCTTACCTTGTGAAATTTGATCTCATATCTTTTCCAAATGTGCTATGATTGGAACTCCTCTCGTATTTCATAATCTTACACGACTAATCTCCTTTCTTTGTTCTGTGAATTGCATATGTTATGTCTCCTTTTGTTGTTCATTGTATAGCTCGATTAGTCGCATTTCTTAGTTCTCAATATTGTACGATTATCACTTCTTCCTTTGTCATTATACATCCAGGTGTAATTGGCTTCATTTCTCAGTTCTTTTTCAAATAAGGTTAGATAATCATCTTTTGTTCAAAGTCTTTTCAATTTGAACTGATTCTTGGTTCTAGAGAAAATAATTAAATGTAATTTTACGTAATTATCATGAATAATTAGAACTTACAATGTTCGGAGACATATTGAGAATTGACAACTCCTTTCTTGTTTCTTAATCTTATGCGACTTGATCCCAGTTATTAGTATTTAATCTTTTACGATTTGTCCCCTTTCTTAGTTCTCAATATCGTACGGGAACTACTGTTTCCACTGTCATTAAGCACGCATACTTGGCCTCATTTCTCACTTATTTCTTCAAAACCATCATATTATATTTTAGTTCTTATTCTTTTATGCATAGTTATCACTCGTGGTTCTTAATTTGGCCAAATCAAATCGCAAAAAAAGGAGATCTTGAGTTACGAGATTTACTTTTATAAGAGAGGAGTTCCAATTTCTTAATCTGATATGACTCGATCTACTCTGTTAGTTCTTAATCCTGTACGATTAGATCTCCTTTACTGTGTCATAATATAGTACGATTAGACCCTTTCTTTCTTCTCAATGTCGTACTATTATAATTTCTTCCTTAATCATTGTGCAGGCATAGTTAATAGGCCTCGTTTCTCAGTTCTTTTTCTAATACGATTAGATAATCTCTTAATTATAAATCTTTAATGAATACGACCCGCTCTTGGTGCTTTTTAAATCTAATAACGGAGAAGTCTCCTATTATCTAGATAAGATCAAGAATCATGAATTCTTGTATCTCCTTTTGCGACTCACAATATATTACGATTAGTCGACTTTCTTAGTTCTCAATATCTTACGATTACACTTCTTCCTTAGTTATTAAGCTTATATGGTTTGCCTCCATTCTCTTTTGAATGCTATTAGATCATTCATTTTATCTAAATCTTCCCACACATGGTTCTCAATCTAGTCTAACTAAGTCACGTATTAGGGGCTTATCATCCGTTATTAGTGTACGAGATATTCTTATCTTTTCAACATGTATGTCTATTATATCACCTTTCTAGTTTCTTAATTATCTCCTAATATTTTATCATGTGTTCTCCTTTTGCGATTCATAACATTGAACAGTTAGTCAATTTCTTGGCTCTCAATATCGAACGATCGCAACTTCTTCCTCACTCGTAAAGCAAGTTTGATCGGTCTCATATCTCTATTCTTTTGCAAATGCTATTAGATGATGTATTAGTTCTAAATCTTCAAGGAATAGGTCCAGCCGCATGGTTCTTAATCAATTCTTATTAAAACATATTTATGTTCTTTCCATGTGAAATTAGATCTCATATCTTTTCCAAATGTGCTATGATTCGAACTCCTCCCGTATTTCATAATCTTACACGACTAATCTCCTTTCTTGGTTATGTGAATTGTATATGTTATTTCTCCTTTTGTTGTTCATTGTATAGCACGATTAGTCGCATTTCTTAGTTCTCAATATTGTACGATTATCACTTCTTCCTTTGTCATTATACAAGGTGTGTAATTGGCTTCATTTTTCTGTTCTTTTTCAAATAAGGTTAGATAATCATCTTTTGTTGAAACTCTTTTGCGACTAATCGTGCCTGGTTCTTATATACAGCATAATGTAAATCAGAGACAGGTGGAAACATAATAAGATCTAATAACTCATGAACCAAAGAACATAACCTATGTTGAAGAATAAGAATTAATTAAGAACCTGTCTCTGTCTCTTATACACATCTAGATGTGTATAAGAGACAGAAATATGATTATCTGACCTTATTTTGAAAAAGAACTGAGAAATGAAGCCAATTAACCACGTTACCTCATTTCTCACTTATTTCTTCAAAACCATCATATTATATTTTAGTTCTTATTCTTTTATGCATAGTTATCACTCGTGGTTCTTAATTTGGCCAAATCAAATCGCATTTTAAGTTCTTATCTTGAGTTACGAGATTTACTTTTATAAGAACTCTGTTGACAAAGGATCTGAAGTGACTAATCGACTTATTTTGAACTAAGAATCCTGTACGACTAGATCGTACTATACTGTGTCATAATATAGTACGATTAGACCCTTAATTCACTTCTCAATATCGTACTATTACAATTTCTTCCTTAATCATTGTGCAGGCATAATTAATAGGACTCATTTCTCCGTTCTTTTTCTTACACGATTAGAAAATCTCTTAATTATAAATCTTTCTTTCTTTGTTCTGTGAATTGCATATGTTATGTCTCCTTTTGTGGTTCATTGTATAGTACGATTAGTCGCATTTCTTAGTTCTCAATATTGTACGATTATCACTTCTTCCTTTGTCATTATACAAGGTGTAATTGGCTTCATTTCTCTGTTCTTTTTCAAATAAGGTTAGATAATCTTCTTTTGTTCAAAGTCTTTTTCAATTTGAACTGATTCATGGTTCTAAATCTTGCATAATTAAATCACATTTTACGTTGTTATCATGAGTTATTAGAACTTATTATGGTTCTAGATGTAGCTCTTTGTTGAGAACTCCTTTCTTGTTTCTTAATCTTATGCGACTTGATCCCAGTTATTAGTATTAAATCTTGTAATGATTTGTCCCCTTTCTTAGTTCTCGATATCGTACGGGAACTACTGTTTCCACTGTCATTAAGCACGCATACTTGGCCTCATTTCTCACTTATTTCTTCTAAACCATCGTATTATATTTTAGTTCTTATTCTTTTTTGCATAGTTATCACTCCTGGTTCTTAATTTGCCCAAATCAAATCGCATTTTAAGTTCTTATCTTGAGTTACGAGATTTACTTTTATAAGAACTCCGGTATTATTTCTTAATCTGATATGACTCGATCGACTTTTTCATTCTTAATCTCAATTCGAAAGAGAATGGCTGTCTCTTATACACATCTAAATGAATATAGTAGATTGCAACCGTTCGAACACATAAGATGTGTATAAGAGACAGGAATTTGTTCCTTAATAAAAGGAGAACACATGAATCGTAGAAGAACCATTGTGGAAGATTTGAATAGAAATTGATAAAATTATAAAACTGTCTAATATATAATAACTGTCTCTGTATAAGAGACAGATGAAATAAGAGACTTCTCCTTTTGATTGTATCTCATTTTGCGACTCACAATATATTACGATTAGTCGACTTTCTTAGTTCTCAATATCTTACGATTACACTTCTCGTTAGTTATTAAGCTAATATAGTTGCCTCCGTTCTCTTTCGAATGCGATTAGATCATTCATTTGGTCTAAATCTTTTTATCTACAGGTCCCACAATGGTTCTATATCTAGTCTAACTAAGTCACGTATTAGGGGCTTATCATCCGTTACTAGACATTCTTATCTTTTCAACATGTATGTCGATTACATCACCTTTCTAGTTTCTTAATTATCTCCCTAATATTTTATCATGTGTTCTCCTTTTGCGATTCATACATAGAACAGTTAGTCAATTTCTTGGCTCTCAATATCGAACGATCGCAACTTCTTCCTTACTCGTATAGCAAGCTTGATCGGCCTACATTTCTCTATTCTTTTGCAAATGCTATTAGATGATGTAAAGATAATAAATCAATATTGAGAACTACGTAAAATGTGACTAATTATGCAATTCTTATGAACAACATATTTATGTTCTTAACTTGTGAAATTTGATCTCATATCTTTTCCAAATGTACAATGATTGGAACTAAGATTATTTAATAAAAGGAACACGTTGAAATTCTCCTTTCTTTGTTCTGTGAATTGCATATGTTATGTCTCCTTTTGTTGTTCATTGTATAGCTCGATTAGTCGCATTTCTTAGTTCTCAATATTGTACGATTATCACTTCTTCCTTTGTCATTATACAAGGTGTAATTGGCTTCATTTCTCTGTTCTTTTTCAAATAAGGTTAGATAATCATCTTTTGTTCAAAGTCTTTTTCAATTTGAACTGATTCTTGGTTCTAAATCTTGCATAATTAAATCACATTTTACGTTGTTATCATGAGTTATTAGAACTTATTATGTTTCTAGATGTACTTATGTTGAGAACTCCTTTCTTGTTTCTTAATCTTATGCGACTTGATATATTAGACGTATCTAATCTGTCTAAGATTTGAGTCCTTTCTTATTCTCAATATCCTATAAGAACTACTGTTTCCACTGTCATTAAGCACGCATACTTGGCCTCATTTCTCACTTATTTCTTCAAAACCAATATTATATTTTAGTTCTTATTCTTTTATGCATAGTTATCACTCGTGGTTCTTAATTTGGCCAAATCAAATCGCATTTTAAGTTCTTATCTTGAGTTACGAGATTTACTTTTATAAGAACTCCTGTTCTATTTCTTAATCTGATATGACTCGATCTACTCTGTTAGTTCTTAATCTGTCGACTTAAATATACGACATTGGGTCATAATCGTAGTACGATTAGACCCTTTCTTTCTGACTCAATGTCGTACTATTATAATTTCTTCCTTAATCATTGTGCAGGCATAGTTAATAGGCCTCGTTTCTCAGTTCTTTTTCTTATACGATTAGTCGTATATAATCTCTTAATTATAAATCTTTAATGAATACGACCCGCTCTTGGTGCTTTTTAAATCTTATACGGCTACTTCTCCTTTATCAGTTCTCAATCATTTTTGATTGCTGTATCTCCTTTTGCGACTCACAATATATTACGATTAGTCGACTTTCTTAGTTCTCAATATCTTACGATTACACTTCTTCCTTAGTTATTAAGCTTATATGGTTTGCCTCCATTCTCTTTCGAATGCTATTAGATCATTCATTTTATCTAAATCTTCCCACACATGGTTCTCAATCTAGTCTAACTAAGTCACGTATTAGGGGCTTATCATCCGTTATTAGATATTCTTATCTTTTCAACATGTATGTCTATTATATCACCTTTCTAGTTTCGAATTCGATACATGATCATGAGAGATCATGTGTTCTCCTTTTGCGATTCATAACATTGAACAGTTAGTCAATTTCTTGGCTCTCAATATCGAACGATCGCAACTTCTTCCTCACTCGTAAAGCAATAAAGTTTGATCGGTCTCATATCTCTATTCTTTTGCAAATGCTATTAGATGATGTATTAGTTCTAAATCTTCAAGGAATAGGTCCAGCCGCATGGTTCTTAATCAATTCTTATTAAAACATATTTATGTTCTTTCCATGTGAAATTAGATCTCATATCTTTTCCAAATGTGCTATGATTGGAACTCCTCCCGTATTTCATAATCTTGCACGACTAATCTCCTTTCTTGGTTATGTGAATTGTCTATGTTATTTCTCCTTTTGTTTTTCATTGTATAGCACGATTAGTCGCATTTCTTAGTTCTCAATATTGTACGATTATCACTTCTTCCTTTGTCATTATACAAGGTGTGTAATTGGCTTCATTTTTCTGTTCTTTTTCAAATAAGGTTAGATAATCATCTTTTGTTGAAACTCTTTTTCAATTTGAACTGGTTCTTGGTTCTTAATCTAGCATAATTAAATCACATTTTACGTTGTTATGATGAGTTATTAGAACTTATTATGCATGTCTAGTTTCTACATGTACTTTGTTGAGAACTCCTTTCTTGTTTCTTAATCTTATGTGACTTGATCCCAGTTATTAGTACTTAATCTTGTACGATTTGTCCCCTTTCTTAGTTCTCAATATCGTATGAGTACAACTCCTTCACTGTGATTAACCACGTATACCTCATTTCTCACTTATTTCTTCAAAACCATCATATTATATTTTAGTTCTTATTCTTTTATGCATAGTTATCACTCGTACAATTCTTAATTTGGCCAAATCAAATCGCATTTATAAGTTCTTATCTTGAGTTACGAGATTTACTTTTATAAAGAACTGAGAAATGAAGCAAAAGATGATGATCTAACCATAGTTGAAAAAGAGCTGTGTATGAAGAGACTAGATCTCCTTTACTGTGTCATAATATAGTACGATTAGACCCTTTATTTCTTCTCAATATCGTACTATTACAATTTCTTCCTTAATCATTGTGCAGGCATAATTAATAGGACTCATTTCTCCGTTCTTTTTCTTCAAAGATAACACGATTAGAAAATCTCTTAATTATAAATCTTTCTTTCTTTGTTCTGTGAATTGCATATGTTATGTCTCCTTTTGTGGTTCATTGTATAGTACGATTAGTCGCATTTCTTAGTTCTCAATATTGTACGATTATCACTTCTTCCTTTGTCATTATACAAGGTGTAATTGGCTTCATTTCTCTGTTCTTTTTCAAATAAGGTTAGATAATCTTCTTTTGTTCAAAGTCTTTTTCAATTTGAACTGATTCATGGTTCTAAATCTTGCATAATTAAATCACATTTTACGTTGTTATCATGAGTTATTAGAACTTATTATGTTTCTAGATGTACTTTGTTGAGAACTCCTTTCTTGTTTCTTAATCTTATGCGACTTGATCCCAGTTATTAGTATTTAATCTTTTACGATTTGTCCCTTTCTTAGTTCTCAATATCGTACGGGAACTCTTTCCACTGTCATTAAGCACGCATACTTGGCCTCATTTCTCACTTATTTCTTCAAAGGATACCATCGTATTATATTTTAGTTCTTATTCTTTTATGCATAGTTATCACTCGTGGTTCTTAATTTGGCCAAATCAAATCGCATTTTAAGTTCTTATCTTGAGTTACGAGATTTACTTTTAAGATCAAGAAGATTATCTAACCTTAATTGAAAAAGAACAGAAGAAGATAAGCTAATATTTTTGCCTCCGTTCTCTTTCGAATGCGATTAGATCATTCATTTGATCTAAATCTTTTGTGCACAGGTCCCACACTTGGTTCTATATCTAGTCTAACTAAGTCACGTATTAGGGGCTTATCATCCGTTACTAGACATTCTTATCTTTTCAACATGTATGTCGATTACATCACCTTTCTAGTTTCTTAATTATATGTCTCATAAAAGATAATATTTTATCATGTGTTCTCCTTTTGCGATTCATACATAGAACAGTTAGTCAATTTCTTGGCTCTCAATATCGAACGATCGCAACTTCTTCCTTACTCGTATAGCAAGCTTGATCGGCCTCATTTCTCTATTCTTTTGCAAATGCTATTAGATGGTGTATTAGTTCTAAATCTTCAAGGAATAGGTCCAGCCGCATGGTTCTTAATCCATTCTTATTAAAACATATTTATGTTCTTACCTTGTGAAATTTGATCTCATATCTTTTCCAAATGTGCTATGATTGGAACTCCTCTGTATAAACTAATAAGAACGTATTTCATAATCTTACACGACTATTCTCCTTTCTTTGTTCTGTGAATTGCATATGTTATGTCTCCTTTTGTGGTTCATTGTATAGCTCGATTAGTCGCATTTCTTAGTTCTCAATATCGTACGATTATCACTTCTTCCTTTGTCATTATACAAGGTGTAATTGGCTTCATTTCTCAGTTCTTTTTCAAATAAGGTTAGATAATCATCTTTTGTTCAAAGTCTTTTTCAATTTGAACTGATTCTTGGTTCTAAATCTTGCATAATTAAATCACATTTTACGTTGTTATCATGAGTTATTAGAACTTATTATGTTTCTAGATGTACTTTGTTGAGAACTCCTTTCTTGTTTCTTAATCTTATGCGACTTGATCCCAGTTATTAGTATTTAATCTTTTACGATTTGTCCCCTTTCTTAGTTCTCAATATCGTACGGGAACTACTCTTTCCACTGTCATTAAGCACGCATACTTGGCCTCATTTCTCACTTATTTCTTCAAAACCTGAAGAAATGATCGTATTATATTTTAGTTCTTATTCTTTTATGCATAGTTATCACTCGTGGTTCTTAATTTGGCCAAATCAAATCGCATTTTAAGTTCTTATCTTGAGTTACGAGATTTACTTTTATAAGAACTCCTGTTCTATTTCTTAATCTGATATGACTCGATCGACAAATTTAGGGAGATAATCCTGTACGATTAGATCTCCTTGTAACTGTGTCATAATATAGTACGATTAGACACTTTCTTTCTTCTCAATATCGTACTATTACAATTTCTTCCTTAATCATTGTGCAGAAATAATTAATAGGCCTTATTTCAAAGTTCATTTAGAAATATATTAGATAATCTCTTAATTATAAATCTTTAATGAATACGACCCGCTCTTGGTTCTTTTTAAATCCAATACGACTACTTCTCCTTTTGATTGTGTCTCCTTTCGCGACTCACAATATATTACTATTAGTCGACTATCCTAGTTCTCAATATCTTACGATTACACTTCTTCCTTAGTTATGAGCTTAAGCTAATATTTTTGCCTCCGTTCTCTTTCGAATGCGATTAGATCATTCATTTGATCTAAATCTTTTGTGCACAGGATACACACTAATGGTTCTATATCTAGTCTAACTAAGTCACGTATTAGGGGCTTATCATCCGTTACTAGACATTCTTATCTTTTCAACATGTATGTCGATTACATCACCTTTCTAGTTTCTTAATTATCTCCCTAATATTTTATCATGTGTTCTCCTTTTGCGATTCATACATAGAACAGTTAGTCAATTTCTTGGCTCTCAATATCGAACGATCGCAACTTCTTCCTTACTCGTATAGCAAGCTTGATCGGCCTCATTTCTCTATTCTTTTGCAAATGCTATTAGATGGTGTATTAGTTCTAAATCTTCAAGGAATAGGTCCAGCCGCATGGTTCTTAATCCATTCTTATTAAAACATATTTATGTTCTTACCTTGTGAAATTTGATCTCATATCTTTTCCAAATGTGCTATGATTGGAACTCCTGCCAAGATCTCGTATTTCATAATCTTACACGACTATTCTCCTTTCTTTGTTCTGTGAATTGCATATGTTATGTCTCCTTTTGTGGTTCATTGTATAGCTCGATTAGTCGCATTTCTTAGTTCTCAATATCGTACGATTATCACTTCTTCCTTTGTCATTATACAAGGTGTAATTGGCTTCATTTCTCATTCTTTTTCAAATAAGGTTAGATAATCATCTTTTGTTCAAAGTCTTTTTCAATTTGAACTGATTCTTGGTTCTAAATCTTGCATAATTAAATCACATTTTACGTTGTTATCATGAGTTATTAGAACTTATTATGTTTCTAGATGTACTTTGTTGAGAACTCCTTTCTTGTTTCTTAATCTTATGCGACTTGATCTCGAATCGAGCTACATTATGGTCTCTTATACTGTCTCTTATACACATCTTAGATGTGTATAAGAGACAGGGAACTACTCTATACACATGTCATTAAGCACGCATACTTGGCCTCATTTCTCACTTATTTCTTCTACAACCATCGTATTATATTTTAGTTCTTATTCTTTTTTGCATAGAATCAAGAGGAGACATAACTCTTATACACATCTAGATGTGTATAAGAGACAGAGTCATATCAGATTAAGAAATATAACACTCTGTTCTATTTCTTAATCGATATGACTCATCTACTTTTTAGTTCTTAATCCTGTACGATTAGATCTCCTTTACTGTGTCATAATATAGTACGATTAGACACTTTCTTTCTTCTCAATATCGTGGTATTACAATTTCTTCCTCAATCATTGTGCAGGCATAATTAATAGGCTTCATTTCTCAGTTCTTTTTCTTATACGATTAGATAATCTCTTAATTATAAATCTTTAATGAATACGACCCGCTCTTGGTTCTTTTCAAATCTAATAGTACAACTTCTCCTTTTGATTGTGTCTCATTTTGCGACTCACAATATATTACGATTAGTCGACTTTCTTAGTTCTCAATATCTTACGATTACACTTCTCGTTAGTTATATTAAGCTAATATAGTTGCCTCCGTTCTCTTTCGAATGCGATTAGATCATTCATTTGGTCTAAATCTTTTGTGCACAGGTCCCACACATGGTTCTATATCTAGTCTAACTAAGTCACGTATTAGGGGCTTATCATCCGTTACTAGACATTCTTATCTTTTCAACATGTATGTCTATTACATCACCTTTCTAGTTTCTTAATTATCTCCTGAATATTTATTAGATCATGTGTTCTCCTTTTGCGATTCATACATAGAACAGTTAGTCAATTTCTTGGCTCTCAATATCGAACGATCGCAACTTCTTCCTTACTCGTATAGCAAGCTTGATCGGCCTCATTTCTCTATTCTTTTGCAAATGCTATTAGATGGTGTATTAGTTCTAAATCTTCAAGGAATAGTCCAAACGGACGTAAGCCCCTAATACATTCTTAGTAACTCAGAATCGTAATCGTACCTTGTGAGACCTGTCAGATAAGATTATCCAATACCATGATTGTAATGTAAGAGTATTTCATCATCTTACACGAGAACTAATTTTCTTTGAGAGTCCAATTGCATATGTTATGTCTCCTTTTGTGGTTCATTGTATAGCTCGATTAGTCGCATTTCTTAGTTCTCAATATCATACGATTATACACATCTAGATAATTTGTCATTATAGAAGGTGTAATTGGCTTCATTTCTCAGTTCTGAAATCAAATAAGAGTTAGATAATCATCTTTTGAGTCCTATCCTGTCTTTAAGAATTTGAACTGATTCTTGGTTCTAAATCTTGCATAATTAAATCACATTTTACGTTGTTATCATGAGTTATTAGAACTTATTATGTTTCTAGATGTACTTTGTTGAGAACTCCTTTCTTGTTTCTTAATCTTATGCGACTTGATCCCAGTTATTAGTATTTAATCTTTTACGATTTGTCCCCTTTCTTAGTTCTCAATATCCTACGGGAACTACTGTTTCCACTGTCATTAAGCACGCATACTTGGCCTCATTTCTCACTTATTTCTTCTAAACCATATCTAATAAGTAAGAAATCGCGTATTATATTTTAGTTCTTATTCTTTTTTGCATAGTTATCACTCATTGTTCTTAATTTGCCCAAATCAAATCGCATTTTAAGTTCTTATCTTGAGTTACGAGATTTACTTTTATAAGAACTCCTGTTCTATTTCTTAATCTGATAGGACTCATCTACTTTTTTAGTTCTTAATCCTGTACGATTAGATCTCCTTTACTGTGTCATAATATAGTACGATTAGACACTTTCTTTCTTCTCAATATCGTGGTATTACAATTTCTTCCTCAATCATTGTGCAGGCATAATTAATAGGCTTCATTTCTCAGTTCTTTTTCTTATACGATTAGATAATCTCTTAATTATAAATCTTTAATGAATACGACCCGCTCTTGGTTCTTTTCAAATCTAATACGACTACTTCTCCTTTTGATTGTATCTCTTTTTGCGACTCACAATATATTACGATTAGTCGACTTTCTTAGTTCTCAATATCTTACGATTACACTTCTCCTTAGTTATCTAAGCTAATATAGTTGCCTCCGTTCTCTTTCGAATCGACTAGATCATCGATCAAATCTTTTGTGCACAGGTCCCACACATGGTTCTATATCTAGTCTAACTAAGTCACGTATTAGGGGCTTATCATCCGTTACTAGACATTCTTATCTTTTCAACATGTATGTCGATTACATCACCTTTCTAGTTTCTTAATTATCTCCCTAATATTTTATCATGTGTTCTCCTTTTGCGATTCATACATAGAACAGTTAGTCAATTTCTTGGCTCTCAATATCGAACGATCGCAACTTCTTCCTTACTCGTATAGCAAGCTTGATCGGCCTCATTTCTCTATTCTTTTGCAAATGCTATTAGATGGTGTATTAGTTCTAAATCTTCAAGGAATAGGTCCAGCCGCATGGTTCTTAATCCATTCTTATTAAAACATATTTATGTTCTTACCTTGTGAAATTTGATCTCATATCTTTTCCAAATGTGCTATGATTGGAACTCCTCTCGTATTTCATAATCTTACACGACTATAGATCTTTCTTTGTTCTGTGAATTGCATATGTTATGTCTCCTTTTGTGGTTCATTGTATAGCTCGATTAGTCGCATTTCTTAGTTCTCAATATCGTACGATTATCACTTCTTCCTTTGTCATTATACAAGGTGTAATTGGCTTCATTTCTCAGTTCTTTTTCAAATAAGGTTAGATAATCATCTTTTGTTCAAAGTCTTTTTCAATTTGAACTGATTCTTGGTTCTAAATCTTGCATAATTAAATCACATTTTACGTTGTTATCATGAGTTATTAGAACTTATTATGTTTCTAGATGTACTTTGTTGAGAACTCCTTTCTTGTTTCTTAATCTTATGCGACTTGATCCCAGTTATTAGTATTTAATCTTTTACGATTTGTCCCCTTTCTTAGTTCTCAATATCCTACGGGAACTACTGTTTCCACTGTCATTAAGCACGCATACTTGGCCTCATTTCTCACTTATTTCTTCTGAAAACCATCGTATTATATTTTAGTTCTTATTCTTTTTTGCATAGTTATCACTCATGGTTCTTAATTTGGCCAAATCAAATCGCATTTTAAGTTCTTATCTTGAGTTACGAGATTTACTTTTATAAGAACTCCTGTTATATTTCTTAATCTGATATGACTCGATCGACTTTTTTAGTTCTTAATCCTGTACGACTAGATCTCCTTTACTGTGTCATAATATAGTACGATTAGACCCTTTTTTTTCTTCTCAATATCATACTATTACAATTTCTTCCTTAATCATTGTGCAGGCATAATTAATAGGACTCATTTCTCAGTTCTTTTTCATTCACGATTAGATAATCTTTTAATTATAAATCTTTAATGAATACGACCCGCTCTTGGTTCTTTTTAAATCTAATACGACTACTTCTCCTTTATTAGTTCTCCATCTTGTTTGATTGCTGTATCTCATTTTGCGACTCACAATATATTACGATTAGTCGACTTTCTTAGTTCTCAATATCTGCGACGATTACGATTACACTTCTTCCTTAGTTATTAAGCTAAGACGGTAGCCTCCGTTCGCTTTCGAATGCGATTAGATCATTCATTTGATCTAAACTTTTGTGCGTAGGTCCCACACATGGTTCTCAATCTTGTCTAACTAAGTCACGTATTCCGTTATTAGATATTCTTATCTTTTCAACATGTATGTCGATTAGATCACCTTTCTAGTTTCTTAATTATCTCCCTAATATTTTATCATGTGTTAAGATGAAAGGATACAGAACAGTTAGGTAATTTCTTGGCTCTCAATACAGAACGATCGCAACTTCTTGCATAATCGTAAAGCAAGTTTGATCGGCCTCATTTCTCTATTCTATTTGCAAATGCTATTAGATGATGTATTAGTTCTAAATCTTCAAGGAATAGGTCCAGCACATGGTTCTTAATCCATGCTTATTAAAACATATTTATGTTCTTACCTTGTGAAATTCGATCTCATATTTTTCCAAATGTGCTATGATTGGAAGCTCTCCTCTCATATTTCATAATCCTACACGACTAATCTACTTTCTTTGTTCTGTGAATTGCATATGTTATGTCTCCTTTTGTTGTTCATTGTATAGCCCGATTTGTCGCATTTCTTAGTTCTCAATATTGTACGATTATCACTTCTTCCTTTGTCATTATACAAGGTGTGTAATTGGATCATATTTCTCAGTTCTTTTTCAAATAAGGTTAGATAATTATCTTTTGTTCAAACTCTATTTCAATTTGAACTGATTAATTTTTCTTAATCTACCAGAATTAAATCACAGTTTACGTTATTATCATAAGTTATTAGAACTTATTATGTTTCTAAATGTACTTTGTTGAGAACTCCTTTCTTGTTTCTTAATCCTATGCTACTTGATCCCAGTTATTAGTATTTTATCTTGTACGATTTGTCCCCTTCTTAGTTCTCAATATAAATGCAGTACAAGCTTAGTGTAATCGTAAGATATAAGAGACAGATTATAGTCGACTAATCGCATAATATATGTGCCATTATATTATATTTTAGTTCTTATTCTGCCTATGCATAGTTATCACTGGATGGTTCTTAATTTGGCCAATTGCTAAATCGGGCTTGAAGTTCTTATCTTGAGTTACGCGATAAATTGATAAGAACTCTGTTCTATTGCAAAAGAATAGAGAAATGACTCGATCTATTTTGTTAGTTCTTAATCCTGTACGATTAGATCTCCTTTACTGTGTCGTATTATAGTACGATTAGACCCTTTCTTTCTTCTCAATATCGTACTATTACAATTTCTTCCTTAATCATTGTACAGGCATAATTAATAGGCTTCATTTCTCAGTTCTTTTTCTTATACGATTAGATAATCTCTTAATTATAAATGTTTAATGAATACGACCCGCTCTTGGTTCTATTTAAATCCAATACGACTACTTCTCCTTTTGATTGTATCTCCTTTTGCGACTCACAATATATTACGATTAGTCGATTATGTTAGTTCTCAATGTCTTACGATTACATTTCTTCCTGTTAGTTATTAAGCTAATATAGTTGCCTCCATTCTCTTTCGAATGCGATTAGATCATTCATTTGGTCTAAATCTTTTGTGCACAGGTCCCACACATGGTTCTCAATCTAGTCTAACTAAGTCACGTATTAGGGGCTTATCATGCGTTATTAGACATTCTTATCTTTTCAACATGTATGTCGATTACATCACCTTTCTAGTTTCTTAATTATCTCCCTAATATTTTATCATGTGTTCAACTTTTGCGATTCATACATAGAACAGTTAGTCAATTTCTTGGCTCTCAATATCGAACGATCGCAACTTCTTCCTTACTCGTATAGCAAGCTTGATCGGCCTCATTTCTCTATTCTTTTGCAAATGCATAGATGATGTATTAGTTCTAAATCTTCAAGGAATAGGTCCAGCGCATGGTTCTTAACCCATTCTTATTAAAACATATTTATGTTCTTACCTTGTGAAATTTGATCTCATATCTTTTCCAAATGTGCTATGATTGGAACGAAACATCCTCTCATATTTCATAATCTTACACGACTAATCTCCTTTCTTTGTTCTGTGAATTGCGTATGTTATGTCCCCTTTAGTTGTTCATTGTATAGCTCGATTAGTCGCATTTCTTAGTTCTCAATATTGTACGATTATCACTTCTTCCTTTGTCATTGTACAAGGTGTAATTTGCTTCATTTCTCAGTTCTTTTTCAAATAAGGTTAGATAATCATCTTTTGTTCAAACTCTTCTTCAATTTGAACTGATTCCTGGTTCTTAATCTAGCATAATTAAATCACATTTTACGTTGTTATCATGAGTTATTAGAACTTATTATGTTTCTACATGTACTTTGTTGAGAACTCCTTTCTTGTTTCTTAATCTTATGCGACTTGATCCCAGTTATTAGTATTTAATCTTGTACGATTTGTCCCCTTTCTTTGTTCTCAATATCGTACGGAACTACTCTTTCCACTTGTAATCGTACACGCATACTCGTGATTGAATGGTGAATCTTTTATTATGATCATCGCCACCAAAAGTAATTCGATTTCTTATACCAAGCAATAATTGAAGAACTAACACAAATACCAATTCAAACAGATTCTTATATCTTTCCTTAAGTTAGTTAATCTTCAACACGCGATCAAATTAGCCCTAACTAGTAATTTTATTTGAAAAAAAACTGAATGGTACCACGGAAGAACACACAATAATTATATGCCGAAAACTCATAAAAACTAAAGAAAAGAATGTTGTTCTCTTCTATTCACCCTACATAGGATATTTATAGTGAATATTAGGGTTACAATCCCTAGCCTAGCACAAGTGAACGTGAAATCGGCTGAAAAAGAGTCCAACTAGATGAAGAAATCTATTGAAAATTAAAAATTACGAAACCTTACTGGTCTATTTGTCATGCTTGTGCACGAACACCAATTTTGGAACTTTTCTCTCTGGAAATTGCGAACGCTCGCGGCTTGATGGTCGCACATGTGCGTGAAATCCTAACGCTACGCTACACATTCGTCTTTGATTTTAAGCTTTGATGCTCTTGGAATTTGGTAAAGTGTAAAACATGAAAGTTTTAGCTCTCTTTCTTAGGTTTCCAACATATTTTGAATCAAATCAATCAGGGCTCAGACCATAAAGTTGTGTTTAAAATGCGAAACAACGTCCAGATTAGCTCCATACTCACGCACAATTCGTCCTTGAAATTCTTCCCATCTTTTTCAACCTTTCTAGCCCCTTTTCACTTGAACCCTGCAAAAACTAACAATAACCAAATTAGGCTCAATCTTAACCCAAATCTTGCTTACAATACATAAAAATGTCGATAAATGACACATAAAATACATAACAACTATGAGCTTATCAATTTATCGCTCACTTAACCTTTGATCATTCTCGAGCAAATATAAAATTAAAATAATTAAACATATCCAAATTCCACGCAACATATTTCCTCAAGTATCCACATAAATAACCACAAGCCAATCCCTCATTTGAAGTAGCCCAAGAACTCGAGTTGAAATCCTAGTAAAAACCAGAACATGAGAGTCGTGTGTATATGTGCAGCCATTCAAAAAATCATGTTTGAAAACACTTATATTAAATCATGCAAACCCTCTAAATTTTTCTTAACACCCTATAGCTCAGTCTTTTTACACTTCGCCACTAATCTAGACAACCGATTCAATTTAAATTAGGTAGGACATTTTAGCTTGTAACGTAGGCTAATCAAAGAAGGAAAATGATACAAATAAGAACAAGAGCTTTAAAGTAATGTTGGTCACACAATAAAATAAAACTTCTCTTCATGTATGAAAAATCATGAGAAACATCCACAACCCCACACTTGAGTAACAAACACCCATGAAGAATTCTAAACAAGCAATAAGCAAAGAAGTCCCCATTTTTTGACTTGACCAAACATTGCAATATTCCTTCGGACATTTTTGCATCACATTATTTATTTTGTGTACGATGCAGTACCGTGGTAGGTACTACTCGCAACATATAAACCCTTAGGTACCGAGAGATGGGCACTACTGCAAATACAGTACTAGTGATAGGCACTACTGTATAAGAGACAGGCCCAGTGAGGTCCCGACAACATAAAAACTTTTTTGCCCTATATTTTGCTCCACAAATGTACACCACCCACTCTCACAATCTTCCACACTCATTCACTACTTTCCATCCTTATGTCCACTTAACAAATAATGTGTGCAATAAATCTTTTAAGGGACAATTTTGTGAGGACACACCAACTTATTTAATTGAATGTTAATTACTAAATAGGGTTCATGTAAATTAGCTTTATAAAATACACAAGCTGAATTAAGTGAGTCGGATTTGTTAAGCTACTAACTAGTCTTGAGGGGAGGAAAATACAATTGGAAGAAACTTTGTTTAGTAAGGGCTGTGTTGTAAATATTTTAGGACTAAATAAAAATATGTTAGCCACCAAATAAAACCATAAAATAATTAAAAAAGATAAGAAGCTAAACTAGGTCAAAATGGCTAAAGCATTACAAGGATAAAACAAGCAAGTGGTGGCATATAAATCAGCTACTTAGGGTGCCAACAAGAAGCTCCTAATTCCAGCTCCTACTTCACCTTATAAGGCTTAACTAAGTACCTAAAAGCACCTTAGAAGTAGCATAAAATTCTGGAGCAAAAAAAGGGAGATAGGACTAAGAGTGTATAAAGAAAAGGAAGAAAGAAAGAAAGAAAAAGAATTGGAGCAAAACAGTGGAGAAAAGAATAATTGGGGGTTTAATCTCACTTGAAAAGGTAATATTTCAACCATCTAATAGATTATGAACATGTTGTTAAGGATGCTTTGATAAGAATACTATTAAAGTCTTGTATTAGCCAAATAATTGTTTCTATGCTTGCTGAAAATTAATTCCAGCTTAGTGTGACTTAGCTTATTTAGTTAAAGGTGATTAGAAACAAGGTTTTTATGTATAATCTACTAGTAATATGAAAGATTAGGCTGCTAGGTAAGTGATTGCTATTTGGATAGAATATATTCCTAAGTTTAACACCATAAAATACACCAAATTATCCAGTTAATGTTCCTTAAAATTTAGGGTTATGTTCAGCCCTCTTGGCAGTGATTTTTGGACTAGGTTTGAAGGTGATTGCTAGATGGTTTTGACATTAATTAGGGTAGCTGAATTGGGTTGTTATATTGCACCCTAAATGAAAGGAAAATCTGGAAAGAAACCATGGCATTTAAGTGAAGTATAAGGCTGAAATTACTACATAATACAAAGAAATATTGACTAACAAATTACATACACACATATAATGGTGATTTTTTTTATGTGAGTTATTATTCTAATATGCAATGGAGAATTGAGTGGAGTATAAATGAGCTTAAATCTGGACAGATTTAATCTTATATGGAAAAACTACTTAATTGGCTATTTACTACTATATTATGTAGAAATTTTCACCCCTATCAAGCCTAAGTTAAGTGAAGCTTTGAATTCCTTTGGTATGGTTGTTATAGGAGCTGTTTAGATGATAATATAATTATAACATGAATTTTGTTTAGGTAGCTCGTATACATTAACTTAATACTACAAAATTTATAAAGATTAAGTAGGCTGCCCAAATGAAATTTAGGGATAAAAGTTACTAAATTTTACCTTGGAATGTTAACACTATAATAAGCCTTAATTAGGCTAAAAGGGTACCAAAATTACATCATATTATCTAGTAAAAGAAAATGAAATAAAATCCACTTAAGTAGTCTTAACAATTGAAGTAATCAACTTGAACTTGCTAATTACTATGTTTTCGAGTATAATATGTTATCTTAAATTGCATTTTAGGATTATCTATCTTACATTTTACTTTCAATTTTGTGTAGAAAATAACCTAAACCTAGTATATTTGGTAAATGAACAGGTTAGGGAATAAAGGAAAGACGAAAGATAATTAGGAACTAAATACCATCAATCGGTGAGTGTCCCTAGCTCTTTTAATTTCGATAAAGATCCTTGAAATGAATTCATGCTAAAACTATAATTTTGGGTATTCAAATGTGCTATTTGCTTACTTGAGTCACACTTGAGTTATATGTTATGGATAATTACATTGAATTTCTTGAATTTGTATTCTATATTATATCAAGATTACTTGTGCATGATGTACCTCCGGTTGTGTACTTTATCGCGCCACATCTAAGCTAAAAAGCCATTACTATAGGGTGCTAGACACGACGAGCCAGTAATGGACTTGGTCAAAACAATCTATCTTCTATGGCTTTGCAACCCAAACACCTCGGATGGGATGATCGTTGGTGTTTTGGGCGTGTGTATTCTTTTCCGGTATTCTCGAGTTTACCTTTCTTGTAATGTGGCCATTTGGTGTTGGGTGTTGTTGATGGAGGTTTATTATTGGAGGATACATACTCATTTTTGAAATTCATTATTACCATGGAGAATAAGAGATTTGGTCTCAATATGAGGCCAATCGTATCCACCTTTATGTGACGACTACGTGTTTTATATGTCTTATGTGCTTTTTATTACTTTATATGATTCATTTTTTAGAAATATGAGTTAATTATGTTGTCGGGACCTCACTGGGCATAAGCTCACAATGTTTTTAAAATTTATTTTTCCTTATGGAGTTTTTGACTTCCTGATAAGAATGAACAGATATTTTGGAGTTTTGTACTGTTTATATTTATCTATGTTAATGTAATGGATAACTCAATGTACATAAGTCCTAGTTTGTGATGTAGACTAGCATTAGTTATATTAGCTTTGAAGTTGTACACGAAGCCTGTTCCGAACAACTGTTAGTGGCTGTCTCTTATACACTAAGTTAGTCTTAAGTTGTATGCATTACTTATGTTATAGTTTTCCAAATTTTCATAAGTTATTTGTTATTATTTACAGTTATTAATTCTATAAGAGCTAATACATGTACTCTCAAATAGGTAATTAACATTCAATAACCTACTTGGTGGCCTCACAAATTTACCCTTAGAAGATTGTCTCTTATACACATCTATCTTGTATAAGAATTTTAAGAGAAAGAAAGAAGGAGAATAGTGTTTCTCTCCATTAATAACAATTCAAGGATCAAACCTGTACTTAGGATAAAAATTTTAAAAAGAATTGGCTAGAAATGCTCAAATGACCAAAGAAGGCTCTACTCTCATCTTCAAACCAAATCACGTTGTCCAAATATTTTGCCTTGAAAATTCAATAAAAGAAGTTTCTAGGATGCAATATATTAGAGTTTATATAATCATCTCTAAGTGTCCAAACTAAAAATTAATTTTTGTCTAAGTGCTCAAAATTCTTTAAAATTATGAATGGAAAATATTAACACAAATTAGTCAGTCATGAATGGTTCAGCTAAATAGTTTTATATTATGTGGAAAAAAGAAGAAACATGTTAAGAAAAAATTTCCAAAATTTTCGAAGATTTTGCAACTAATCCACACAAAATTTTTCAAAATTTTTGAAAAGCTCTCAAATAAAAAAAAAAAATCGAAATATTGCAGCAAAGCTGAGCAAAATACACCAACCAACTCATAAATCAAAATAACACCCCACCCCATACTTAAAAAAAAGCATTGTCCTCAATGCCAAAATAAAAGCATAAAGTTTGGAAAATAAAAGCTTCTTCGGATGTGATTTGCGTTTGGAGCAATATCCCACTATGAATATCCCTTCGACATGAATTGAAGCTCGGGTAATACTAAACAAAATGAAACAGAGAATTCCCTTGAGAAATTAAGAAAAACAAGAAAATTGTGGAATTAATTCCTACAATAGTCAGAAAAAAACGTAATCCCTTTAGGGAATACAACACAAAAGTAAAGAAAAACAAAACTATGAAAAATAAATTAAGTAAAAATAAAACTCGCTAAAATATGTGGAAGATAAATAAAAATAACTAAAATGTCTGATAAATCAACTGAAAGATAAAAAAGTCATCAAAATGGCGCTAAGCATAGAGCATCAAACATCATATGCTCAAGGAGCATCAGGCACCAATCCTGCAATAATTGATGGAATGGCGGGAATGCCGATGAGTTCTTTCCCCGCTCTCTCGCCAACTGTCAAGCTTCCATATTCTACTGCCAGTCATGCTGATACTTAATGTAAGCATCAAATCTCTACTTGAGTACGCCATAGCTCGACCTCATCCTTAGAGACTGCGTTGTTCCCCGTTTATGAACGAGTGCGCCTAATTGAAGCCCTCGCAACCTCCATAGTAATTAGCTTCCCAAGTTTTAGCTTCTCTTCTGTTGGATTAATCACCATGCCACTCTCAACACACAAAGCAGTGATCAGATTTGGAAACGCTAAGCCTAACTACAAATGTTGATTTCTCGAAAGCAAGGGTATAGGAGTTTGGCCCTCTCTAGAGTGACATAGGTAAGATGGTTGGCTGGGAAGAGGCTTGCACAAATAAACTTAAACCATACAAATGTTTGAGTGTATTAGCATTGAAGTATCTTGCCATTGTCGCAACCGTATTATATGTCCATTCAACAACACCGTTAAAAAGGATGCTTGTGATATCATTCAACTCTATATTGGTTTCATTGATGGTCGGCCAGTCATCACTGTGTACTCGATTGACTTTTAAAACCCTATTAATCTTATTGGTAGAGATATCCACCTGCTTTCCTCGAACATACACCCTAGTGTCACTATAATGGCTTAAGTTGGCATAGAATTCGTGCACCATAGATAGTACAGCTTCTTTTGGCGTCGAGGTAAAATGATTCCACCCGGGGTTGCGAATAGTCAATTTGATCTCGGGAACCCCTGCCAAGGGCACTTGAATGCCCTGTTCTTTAATCACACCATTGTGATATATCATCGAGGTTGATCTTGATGTTTCGATACTTTTGCCTGTAGCCACTTTCTTACCCGTTCTTGCCATACTAACAAAATTTAAATGTGAAAATCATGGAAACCCAAACAAAGATTCCAAACCCCCAAACTTATACAAAATCACAACCCATAACTATTAAGCCTTAGAATGCATAAAAAAATTTCCATAAATTAATGCCAAAACTAAGGTCTATATGTACAATCCTAAAACATTCTTATGCATTAAAGTTCAATAAGGATGAATCATAGGGCATAATTAACATTCTAGGATTTTAAATTTTGAATCTTGCATCAATGCTTTGTGTTTTCACATTTTATTCATTAAGACAATTCATCAAACATTTGGCATGCATAGATAAAGAACGAATTTTTCTGCATATAAGGAACATGCAATCATTCACAAATAAAGCTAACAAATCATGCCAAAATTACTCAAATCACAAATTGAAAGTTCAATCCGTGACAAATTTAATCAATTAAAGTATGAAAAATCAAAACCTTCTTGAGAGTCAATTGAAAACCCATAAATGAAAAATTGAAGATTGAATGAAATCCATACCTTGATGTAGTTATCCCTTGAGAAAGAAAGGTTTTGGATGTGAATTTGATGAAATATAAGTGATTTGAAGAGTAAAAAGTGATGGGGAATATTAGGGTTGAAGGGAGTTGGAGAGGAATAAGTTAAAAGTTGTCTCTTATACACGTGTAGATTTGTGGAGAGAGACAGGTTTCATCCTTTCAAAAGGCTGTGCGCACATGCATAGCTTGCCCAGCACTCATGTGCGCCAAAGGCAATAGCACTCATCCACGAAGTTGGCTTCGTGCACATGCATGTGACAACATGTCTGGGTATACACAGCTAGATGTGTATAAGAGACAGGCCAGAACTAAAACCTCTTCAAGTCATCTCAAATATTTTGTACAGTTGACAGGACGAACGTCTGTCAACTGTAATCTGGTTCTTCCAAATCTAATTCCATCACGTTTTCCAATTAACTCCTTCATAATAGGGCTTAAGATGATGCCCGCTAACCTTGAACGCCATGGATGTTTATAAGCTTTGAATTTCAGCTGCACCATGGAGAAACACATTAGTTATAACAAACAGACCAATCCAACAAGATCGCAACTTACTAGAAATTAGACGAAGACACGTCTGGTAGAAAATGAGTTTCTGACCAACTTTAAATTCCTTTCTTCTGATCACCTTTTGTCATGAAAAGCCTTTGTCTTCGCCTTGAAGATACGAGTATTCTCGTATGCTTCATCTCAAATTTCCTCCAACTTTTGCAGTTACAATTTCCTTTGCTCATCACTTGCATCCAATCCCATATTAAGGCTTTTAATAGACCAATATGCTTTGTGCTCCAATTTTATTGGGAGGTGACAAGCTTTCCCAAATACTAACCAATATGGGGACATACCAATAATTGTCTTATAAGAATGCGATAAGCTCATAATGCATCATTTAACCGTAAACTCCAATCTTTTATGACTAGACTTTATTATTTTCTGGATGATGGACTTAATTTCTCTGTTAGACACCTCAGCTTGCCCACTGGTCTGCGGATGATATGTAATTGATATCCTATGGGTTACATGATACTTCTTCAACAAGGCTTCAATCGGTTTTGTGTGCCACGATCACCGAACGGTGTTGTTGAATGGACATATAATACGGTCTGTCTCTTATACACATCTAGCATTTTGAATCATCAGCTACGAGTGGCATTGGCTTCTACCCATTTTGAAACATAATCTACATCTAGTAATATATAAGAATAACCAAATGAAACAAGAAAAGGTTCCATGAAGTCGATGTCATTTCGCAAAATTCGATTGGGTTTTGGGGCATTTTGTTCTTTTGGGAGATTTTACCTACCGTTTTACAGTTATCGCATCACCAGAATAATAGATAAGAGTCTTGAAACATGTTGGGCCAAAAAAACTACACTCTAATAACTTCATTGTTGTTCTTTTGGCTCCAAAATGCCCTTCGCAAGCATAAGAATGGCAAAATGCTATGATTGAATTAATCTCACAATCATTGAAACACCTTCTTATTACTTGATAGGCACAATGTTTACACAACTAGGGTTCATCCCATACATCATATTTGGCATCACTTTTGATCTTCTCTCTTTTTTCCATAGTCAAACTATGGGGTAATTTGTTAGTGACTAAGAAATTAACAATACTTGCATACCATGATAATCTCGCCCAAAATGTTGCTGAAATTAATTGTTCATCAAGAAAATTTTCTTGTATATCCAATTCATTTTCCACATGTGGTAGTCAACTTAAGTGGTCTGCTACATTGTTCTCCATCCCACTTTTGTTCTTAATCTCTAGGTTAAATTCACTTAAGAGGAGTGTCCATCTTATCAACCTTGGTTTTGACTCTTTCTTTGTCAATAAGTAACGTAAAGTTGCATGATCTGAATAAACAATTACCTTAGTATCAAGTAGATAAGAATAAAATTTTCTCAAGCGAAAACAACAGCAAAAGCTTTTTTTCAGTAGTGCAATAGTTTCTATGTGCATCATTAAGGGTCATGAAAGCATCATAAATTGCATGAGATACCCTTCTAGCTCTTTGTCCCAAAACTGTGAGTCAGAATCACTTGCGTCGCACATTATTTCAAATGGTAAGCTCCAATTAGGTGGTTGAATGATTGGAGTTGACATGAGGAGATACTTCAACTTGTTGAATGCCACTTTGTAGTCATACACACATCCATTGAACTCGAATTCCACATCTTTTTGCAACAATTTGCATAGAGGTGCTAATATTTCGGAGAAGTCCTTGATGAATCTTCTTGTAAAACCTGCATGACCAAGAAATGCGCGAACTTCCTACATCTTGGTGAGGGGCATTACATAACCCAAATGGCATACGACAGTAAGCAAACGTTCCAAATGGACACGTGAATGTCCTCTTCTCTTGATCCTCGAGAGCAGTATCAATCTGAAAGTATCCTGAATAGCCATCAGGAAAATAGCATAATAAGCATGACCAGCTAACCTTTCAAATATTTGATTAGTAATAGGTAAAGGAAAGTGATTTTTGTGAGTAAGAGAATTAAGCTTTCGATAATCTATAGAAACTCCCATTTTGAATAAAAAATAGGCAACATCTCATTTTCTCGACTTTCACCACTTTATTCTTATACATTAGAGACAGGCACAAGACATGTGGATAAGATCCATTCACTATCTGAAATGGGGTAAATTATCCCTACTTCAAGAGGGCCAAGTTTTAGTATCTCTTGTTTAAGCACTTCCATTAGTATTGGGTTCATCTTTCTTTGTGGTTGACGAGTAAGCTTACCTCCATTCTCCAATAATATGTAATGCATGCATGTGGATGAGATAATTCCTTTTATATTTGATCCATCCAATCATTGTCTTGTGCTTTCTTAGAACCTTTAACAATCTTTCTTCTTGTTCACTAGTTAAATTATTGGAAATTATCACCGGATAAGCTTTTCCATCACCTAAAAATAAATATTTGAGATGACTTGAAGAGGTTTTAGTTCTGGCTCAACTGCCTACACAACAAAAGGTAAGGATTTATCGTTAAAAATTGGAAATGTAGCATAAGATATCTTACCAATTTACTGGCCTCATTTCTCACTTATTTCTTCAAAACCATCGTATTATATTTTAGTTCTTATTCTTTTTTGCATAGTTATCACTCATGGTTCTTAATTTGCCCAAATCAAATCGCATTTTAAGTTCTTATCTTGAGTTACAATATTGGATTTACTTTTATAAGAACCCCTATTATAATTTTAACTACCTTTGGGGTTTCCTTGGCTTCAAAATGTCCCTTTTGTCACCATCAAGAAACATTGGATCGTCTCTTTGCAAGTCGTGATTTCACCTGTCAAGTCTGGTGATACGAGCCAAGGGGCATCTTCTAGCTCGACCAAGGATCGTGAAGAGTCATTGCAAGTGCCAACTTGGACCAATTACAAGGGCACGTGCAAAGAGAATCCAACAAGCCATGCAAAGTTTGGTTCGAGGTGTTCTTGACGGGGAAGCCTCCAAAAAAACTAGAAGTGGAACGGGCTTGTAAATCTGATTGGAACACTCTTCAAGTCCAAATCCATAATGGAGAAGTCCGGTAGTTTGTCTTTACTCTATTATTTTATAAAGCCCAATAGTAGTTTAAGTTTGTGTAAATTGGGCTAGTTTAAGTCGAGTATAGTTGTGACTTAGTTCTCAGTTTTTAGGCTCATTAATTAGCCTTAATAAGGCCATAAGTAACATTTAGCCCAAATCTTGGGGCCACTTATGACTGAACCCCAGCACTACCTTTTTATGAGTTTTTAAGCTAGTTTTAGGGACTTTATTATGACTATAAATAGGCCTCATCCTATGGACGAATATGAGCAGATTTTTATAAAAAAAACTTGTCTTTTCCGTGAGGAAAATTTTACTTCTTTTTAGTCTTTGGATTAAGACTATGTTGGGATCATCGCTTGAGCAACGGTGATTGTTCTAACCGACTTATAGATTTGGTTCTTGCCTGATTCGTATAGGCAACGGGTCAATTCTCGCTTTAAATCCTGTTAAGAGTTTGGTTCTTATCTTGTTATAGACAACGAGTTGAACTCTTGCTTGATTGCGCAATTGGAGTCGCACCCTCTTGGGAAACATTTTGACAAGGTTAAAAATGCTGAGATGCATGTTCAACAATTTGAGGCTATTTGCTTGCAACAGCCGTCACAACCTAACCAAATTTCTCTTGCCCGTGCACAATCCATGCATCACCGCTAAATGCCTTGCCAATGAAGAAAGTTTTTGGACGCAAAAATCGGCTATGAAATGGTTGACACAAGGAGACTTTTGCGCGAGGTTTGCAAGCACAATTCTTTGCGGGAAATATCTGCGATTACGCATTTCCAAGGAAGCGTCCAACAATCTCTCATCTTGCGTTCGCGAACGGCATAGTCATTTTAACTAAAGGATAGGCTAAATCAATCAAGAACTCGGGGAGTTCCACGACCAGTTTGAGTCTTCATCTGGGCAGCTTATTAACAAGTCGAAAAGCTTCTCTTTACATGCCCAATGTGTCCACTATCTAGGATCAGAATGGTTCAATTTTGAACAGGTTTTGTGAAACCTCCCCTCCCTTTCACATATCTTGGCTGCCCCATTCAGAAGGCGAAGAGAAGAAGGTCACTCTTTCAGCCCATGATTGAGCAAATTACCTCTAAAATTGAGGGGTGGCAAATGAAATTTCTCTCTCCTGGGGGAAAGCTAATCCTGATCAAGCTTGACCTCTTTTAAGTCGTATTCCAATATAGGTTCACGGTACTCCAGCCTCCAAAAGCCGTAATCAAGGACTTGGAGCGCCGATTGGCAAACTTCTTCTGGGGCAATTCGGACTAGGGAAGCAGGTACCATTGGGCATCATGGAAGTCATTATGTAAGCCAACAGTTGCCAATGGCCTTGGAATAATGTCCCTCTCAGATTTGGTCAAGGGTTTTGGCATTAAACTATGGTGGAAATTTTGACAGGGGAATTCTTTATGGTGCTCTTTCATGCGTGCTAGATATTGTCGTTCCCACCCTTGTTTAATAAATGAATGGCACAGTGAGTCATATATATTGAAGTGCATGCTCAAAAGCCGTGAGAACGCAGAAAAAAGGCCTTTTATTTTTATTGCGCGTTGGACAAGTCTTCTTGTCGTATGACACTTGGCAGCCTCAAGGACCTTTGTTGAACGAGGTTAGTCAAGTGTTCGAGCCAACCCTTACAGTTGCTGATTTGTGAGTGCAAATGCATGCTAGAACCTTGCAATTTTAAGCGAACATTATTCGGGCCTGGAGATAGAAAGACTAGAGAAGCTTCTTTGTGGGATACATTTCCAAGTTAGTAATGACTCGGATGTGCTGGTATGGACTCTCTCACCTAATGGCAAGATTTCAGTCTCCTCTACCCTTCCTTAACATGTTTCCACACTCTCTCAAACAATGATTTGGGATAATACACGCCAAATCGAAATCTCCATCTTCATGTGGCGCATCTTTAATAGGAAAGTCCCACTTGACGATATCATAACTACCTTTGGGGTTTCCTTGGCTTCAAAATGTCCCTTTTGTCACCATCAAGAAACATTAAATCGTCTCTTTGCAAGTTGTGATTCCACTAGCCAAGTCTGGGGATACGAGCCAAGGGGCATCTTCTAGCTCGACCAAGGTTCGTGAAGAGTCATTGCAAGTGCCAACTTGGACCAATTACAAGGGCACGTGCAAAGAGAATCCAACAAGCCATGCAAAGTTTGGTTCCGAGGTGTTCTTGACGGGGAAGCCGTCCAAAACAAACTAGAAGTGGAACGGGCTTGTAAATCTGATTGGAACACTCTTCAAGTCCAAATCCATAATGGAGAAGTCTGATAGTTTGTCTTTACTCTATTATTTTATAAAGCCCAACTGTAGTTTAAGTTTGTGTAAATTGGGCTGATTTAAGTCGATATACATGTGACTTAGTTAGACAGCCTATTTTTTAATAGAAGTCCCTATTAGCCTTAATAAGGCCCATTTAGCCCAAATCTTGGGGCCACTTATGACTGAACCCCAGCACTACCTTTTTAGGAGTTTTTAAGCTAGTTTTAGGGACTTTATTATGACTATAAATAGGCCTCATCCTATGGACGAATTTCAGCCGATTTTTATAAAAAAAACTTGTCTTTTCCGTGAGGAAAATTTTCCTTCTTTTTAGACTTTGGATTAAAACTTTGTTGGGATCATCGTTTGAGCAACGGTGATTGTTCTAACCGACTTATAGATTTGGTTCTTGCCTGTTGATTCGTATAGGCAACGGGTCAATTCTCGCTTTAAATCCTGTTAAGAGTTTGGTTCTTATCTTGTTATAGACAACGAGTTGAACTCTTGCTTGATTGCGCAATTGGAGTCGCACCATCTTGGGAAACATGTTTGACAAGGTGAAAAATGCTGAGATGCATGTTCAACAATGTAGGCTATTTGCTTGCAACAGCCGTCACAACCTAACCAAATTTCTCTTGCCCGTGCACAATCCATGCACGCTAAATGCCTTACCGATGAAGAAAGTTTTTGGACGCAAAAATCGTCTATGAAATGGTTGACACAAGGAGACTTTTGAGCGAGGTTTGCGAGCACAATTCTTTGCGGGAAATATTTACGATTACGCATTTCCAAGGAAGCGTCCAACAATCTCTCATCTTGCGTTCCCGAACGACATAGTCATTTTCACTAAAGGAGAGGCTAAATCAATCAAGAACTCGTGGAGTTCCACGACCAGTTTCAGTCTTCATCTTTGCAGCTTATTAACAATGTCGAAAAGCTTCTTTTACATGCCCAACAACGCTCCACTATCTAGGATCAGAATGGTTCAATTTTGAACAGGTTTTGTGAAACCTCCCCTCCCTTTCACATATCTTGGCTGCCCCATTCAGAAGGCGAAGAGAAGAAGGTCACTCTTTCAGCCCATGATTGAGAAAATTACCTCTAAAATTGCGGGGTGGCAAATGAAATTTCTCTCTCCTGGGGGGAAAAGCTAATCCTGATCAAGCTTGTTTTAAGTAGTATTCCAGTAAAGGTTCACGGTACTCCAGCCTCCAAAAGCCGTAATCAAGGACTTGGAGCGCCCATTGGCAAACTTCTTCTGGGGCAATTCGGACTCGGGAAGAAGGTACCATTGGGCATCATGGAAGTCATTATGTAAGCCAACAAATGCCAATGGCCTTGGAATAATGTCCCTCTCAGATTTGGTCAAGGGTTTTGGCATTAAACTGTGGTGGAAATTTCGAAAGGGGAATTCTTTATGGTGCTCTTTCATTCGTGCTCACAGATATTGTCTTTCCTACCCTTGTTTAATAAATGAAAGGCACAGTGATTCATATATATGGAAGTGCGTGCTCAAAAGCGGTGAGAACGCAGAAAAAAGGCCTTTTATTTTTATTGCACGTTGGACAAGTCTTCTTGTCGTATGACACTTGGCACCTCAAGGACCTTTGTTGAACGAGGTTAGTCAAGTGTTCGAGCCAACCCTTACAGTTGCTGATTTGTGAGTGCAAATGGCTGGAACCTTGCAATTTTAAGGGAACATTATTCGGGCCTGGAGATAAAAAGACTAGAGAAGCTTCTTTGTGGGATACATTTCCAAGTTAGGTATGACTCGGATGTGCTGGTAGTGGAATCTCAACTTGCAAAGGTCCTTGTTTCTCCTCTACCCTTCCTTAACATGTTTCCACACTCTCTCAAACAATGATTTGGGACAATACACTCCAAATCGAAATCTCCATCTTCATGTGGCGCCTCTTTAATAGGAAAACTCCCACTTGACGATATCAAAGTCATAACTGCCTTTGGGGTTTCCCTGGCTTCAAAATGTTCCTTTTGTCACCATCATGAAACATTGGATCGTCTCTTTGCAAGTTGTGATTCCACTAGCCAAGTCTGGGGATACGAGCCAAGGGGCATCTTCTAGCTCGACCAAGGTTCGTGAAGAGTCATTGCAAGTGCCAACTTGGACCAATTACAAGGGCACGTGCAAAGAGAATCCAACAAGCCATGCAAAGTTTGGTTCGAGGTGTTCTTGACGGGGAAGCCGTCCAAAACAAACTAGAAGTGGAACGGGCTTGTAAATCTGATTGGAACACTCTTCAAGTCCAAATCCATAATGAAGAAGTTCGGTTGTTTGTCTTTACTCTATTATTTTATAAAGCCCAATAGTAGTTTAAGTTTGTGTAAATTGTGCTGGTTTAAGTCGAGTATAGTTGTGACTTAGTTCTCAGTTTTTAGGCTCATTAATTAGCCTTAATCGAGCTAGAATTTGCCCCTTGGCTCGTATCCACTTATGGCTGAACCCCAGCACTACCTTTTTAGGAGTTTTTAAGCTAGTTTTAGGGACTTTATTATGACTATAAATAGGCCTCATCCTATGGACGAATTTCAGCAGATTTTTATAAAAAAAAACTTGTCTTTTCCGTGAGGAAAATTTTCCTTCTTTTAGTCTTTGGATTACGACTTTGTTCCTTTCAAAGCTTCAGCAACGGTGATTGTTCTAACCGACTTATAGATTGGGTTCTTGCCTGATTCGTATAGGCAACGGGTCAATTCTCGCTTTAAATCCAGTTAAGAGTTTGGTTCTTATCTTGTTATAGACAACGAGTTGAACTCTTGCTTGATTGCGCAATTGGAGTCACACCATCTTGGGAAACATTTTTGAAAAAGTGAAAAATGCTGAGATGCATGTTCAACAATGTGAGGCTATTTGCTTGCAACAGCCGTCACAACCTAACCAAATTTCTCTTGCCCGTGCACAATCCATGCTCGTATAAATGAACATGCATCTCAGCATTTTTCACTTTTTGCATTTTTAGAGATTCATCAAAGAAATTGAGAATACGCATTTTCAAGGAAGCGTCCAACAATCTCTCATCTTGCGTTCGCGAATGACATAGTCATTTTCACTAAAGGAGAAGCTAAATCAATCAAGAACTCGTGGAGTTCCACGACCAGTTTGAGTCTTCATCTGGGCAGCTTATTAACAAGTCGAAAAGCTACTTTTGCATGCCCAACAGCCGTCCACTATCTAGGATCAGAATGGTTCAATTTTGAACAGGTTTTGTGGAACGTCCGCTCCCTTTCACATATCTTGGCTGCCCCATTCAGAAGGCGAAGAGAAAAAGGTCACTCTTTTAGCCCATGATTGAGAAAATTGCCTCTAAAAAGCTTATGAAATTTCTAGAATCCTGGGGGAAAGCTAATCCTGATCAAGCTTGTTTTAAGATTCCAATATAGGTACACGGTACTCCAGCCTAATCCAAAAGCTGAAATCTTGGACTTGGAGTGCCAATTGGCAAACTTCTTCTGGGGCAATTCGGATCGGGAAGAAGGTACCATTGGGCATCATAAAAGTCATTATGTAAGCCAACAGTTGCCAATGGCCTTGGAATAATGTCCCTCTCAGATTTGGTCTAGGGTTTTGGCATTAAACTATGGTGGAAATTTCGAAAGGGGAATTCTTTATGGTGTTCTTTCATGCGTGCAAGATATTGTCGTTCCCACCCTTGTTTAATAAATGAAAGGCACATTGATTCATATATATTGAAGTGCATGCTCAAAAGCTGTGAGAACGCAGAAAAAAGGCCATTTATTTTTATTGCGCGTTGGACAAGTCTTCTTGTCTTATGACATCTAGATGTGTATCAAGAGACCCACTTGAACAACCTTTCTGATCCTCCACCATAGTTTAATGCCAAAACCCTAGACCTGTCTCTTATACACATCTAATAATGTTCGCTTAACTAGAGAAGCTTCTTTGTGGGATACATTTCCAAGTTAGAGTAATTTCTCAATCATGTGCTGGTATGGACTCTCTCACCTAATGGCAAGATTTCAGTCTACTCTACCCTTCCTTAACATGTTTCTACACTCTCTCAAACAATGATTTGGGACAATACACTCCAAACCGAAATCTCCATCTTCATGTGGCGCCTCTTTAATAGGAAACTCCCACTTGACGATATCATAACTACCTTTGGGGTTTCCTTGGTTTCAAATTGTCTCTTTTGTCACCACCGAGAAACATTGGATCGTCTCTTTGCAAGTTGTGATTTCACAAGCCAAGTCTGGTGAGACGAGCCAAGGGGCATCTTCTAGCTGAACCAAGGTTCGTGAAGAGTCATTGCAAGTGCCAACTTGGACCAATTACAAGGGCACGTGCAAAGAGAATCCAACAAGCCCGCAAAGTTTGGTTCGAGGTGTTCTTGACGGGGAAGCCGTCCAAAACAAACTAGAAGTGGAACGGGCTTGTGGAAATCTGATTGGAACACTCTTCAAGTCCAAATCCATAATGAAGAAGTTTGGTTGTTTGTCTTTACTCTATTATTTTATAAAGCCCAATAGTAGTTTAAGTTTGTGTAAATTGTGCTGGTTTAAGTCGAGTATAGTTGTGACTTAGTTCTCAGTTTTTAGGCTCATTAATTAGCCTTAATAAGGCCCATTTAGCCCAAATCTTGGGGCCACTTTATGACTGAAGAGCACTACCTTTTTAGGAGTTTTTAAGCTAGTTTTAGGGACTTTATTATGACTATAAATAGGCCTCATCCTATGGACGAATATGAGCAGATTTTTATAAAAAAAACTTGTCTTTTCCGTGAGGAAAATTTTCCTTCTTTTAGTCTTTGGATTAAGACTATGTTGGGATCATCGTTTGAGCAACGGTGATTGTTCTAACCGACTTATAGATTTGGTTCTTGCCTGATTCGTATAGGTAACGGGTCAATTCTCGCTTTAAATCCTGTTAAGAGTTTGGTTGACTTATCTTGTTATAGACAACGAGTTGAACTCTTGCTTGATTGCGCAATTGGAGTCGTACCCTCTTGGGAAACATTTTTGACAAGGTGAAAAATGCTGAGATGCATGTTCAACATTGTGAGGCTATTTGCTTGCAACAGCCGTCACAACCTAACCAAATTTCTCTTGCCTGTGCACAATCCATGCACGCTAAATGCCTAGCCGATGAAGAAAGTTTTTGGTCGCAAAAATCGGCTATGAAATGGTTGACACAAGGAGACTTTTGCGCGAGGTTTGCGAGCACAATTCTTTGCGGGAAATATCTGCGATTACGCATTTCCAAGGAAGCGTCCAACAATCTCTCATCTTGCGTTCACGAACGACATAAGTATTTTCACTAAAGGAGAGGCTAAATCAAACAAGAACTCGTGGAGTTCCACGACCAGTTTGAGTCTAATTAATGAGATACAGCAACAAGTCTTAAAGCTTCTTTTACATATCCACAACTTGTCCACTATCTAGGATCAGCAATGGTTCAATTTTGAACAGGTTTTGTGAAACCTCCCCTCCCTTTCACATATCTTGGCTGCCCCATTCAGAAGGCGAAGAGAAGAAGGTCACTCTTTCAGCCCATGATTGAGCAAATTACCTCTAAAATTGAGGGGTGGCAAATGAAATTTCTCTCTCCTGGGGGAAAGCTAATCCTGATCAAGCTTGTTTTAAGTCGTATTCCAATATAGGTTCACGGTACTCCAGCCTCCAAAAGCCGTAATCAAGGACTTGGAGCGCCGATTGGCAAACTTCTTCTGGGGCAATTCGGACTAGGGAAGCAGGTACCATTGGGCATCATGGAAGTCATTATGTAAGCCAACAGTTGCCAATGGCCTTGGAATAATGTCCCTCTCACCATTTCATAGCTAGGGTTTTGGCATTAAACTATGGTGGAAATTTCGAAAGGGGAATTCTTTATGGTGCTCTTTCATGCGTGCAAGATATTGTCATTCCCACCCTTGTTTAATAAATGAAAGGCACAGTGATTCATATACTGACTATGGAAGTGCAAGCTCGAAAGCCGTGAGAACGCAGAAAAAATGCCTTTTATTTTTATTGCGCGTTGGACAAGTCTTCTTGTCGTATGACACTTGGCAGCCTCAAGGACCTTTGTTGAACGAGGTTAGTCAAGTGTTCGAGCCAACCCTTACAGTTGCTGATTTGTGAGTGCAAATGGCTGGAACCTTGCAATTTTAAGCGAACATTATTCGGGCTTGGAGATAGAAAGACTAGAGAAGCTTCTTTGTGGGATACATTCCAAGTTAGTAATGACTCGGATGTCTTTGGTACGGACTGTCTCACCTATTGGCAGCTATCACCACCTGTTAGTATCCTCTACCCTTCCTTAACATGTTTCCACACTCACTCAAATAATGATTTGGGACAATAAACTCGAAATCAAAATCTCCATCTTCATGTGGCGCCTCTTGAATAGGAAATTCCCACTTGACGATATCATAACTACCTTTGGGGTTTCCTTGGCGTCAAAATGTCCCTTTTGTCACCATCAAGGAATGACATTGGATCATCTCTTTGCAAGTTGTGATTTCACCAGCCAAGTCTGGTGATACGAGCCAAGGGGCATCTTCAAGCTCGACTAAGGTTCGTGAAGAGTCATTGCAAGTGCCAACTTGGACCAATTACAGGGGCACGTGCAGAGAGAATCCAACAAGCCAAGCAAAGTTTGGTTCAAGGTGTTCTTGACGGGGAAGCCGTCCCAAAACAAACTAGAAGTGGAACGGGCTTGTAAATCTTATTGGAACATTCTTCAAGTCCAAATCCATAATGTAGAAATCCAGTAGTTTGTGTTTACTTTATCATTTTATAAAGCCCAATAGTAGTTTAAGTTTGTGTAAATTGGGCTGGTTTAAGTCGAGTATAGTTGTGATTTCGTTCTCAGTTTTTAGGCTCATTAATTAGCCTTAATAAGGCCCATTTATCCCAAATCTTGGGACCACTTATGGCTGAAACCCAGCACTACTTTTTCTGAGTTTTTAAGCTAGTTTTTGGAACTTCAGTAGAAGGAGACTATAAATAGGCCTCATCATATGGACGAATTTCAGCAGATTTTTATCAAAAAAACTTGTCTTTTTTGTGAGGAAAAAGTTCTTTCTTTTAGTCTTTGGATTAAGACTTTGTTGGGATCATCGTTTGAGAAACGGTGATTGTTCTAACCGACTTATAGATTTGGTTCTTGCCTGATTCGTATAGGCAACGGGTCAATTCTTGCTTTAAATCTTGTTTAGAGTTTGGTTCTTGCCTTGTTATAGACAACGGGTTGAATTCTTGCTAGATTATGCAATTGGAATTACACAATTGGAGTCACACTATCTTTGGAAACATTTTTGACAGGGTGAAAAATGATGAGATGCATGTTCAACAATGTGAGGCTATTTGCTTGCAACAGCCATCACAACCAAACCAAATTTCTCTTGCCCATGCACAAGCCATGCACGCTAAATGCCTTGCCAATGAAGAAATTTTTTGGAGGCAAAAATCGGGTATGAAATGGCTGAAACAAGGGGACTTGTTGAGTTTTAGCGCGCGAGGTTTGCAAGCACAATTCCGTGCGGGAAATATCTGGGATTACGCATTTCCAAGGAAGTGTCCAACAATCACTCATCTTGCGTTCGCGAGCGACATAGTCATTATCACTAAAGGAGAGGCCAAATCAGTCAAGAACTCACGGAGTTCCACGACCAGTTTGAGTCTTTATCTGGGCGGCTTATTAACAAGTCGAGCTTCTTTTACATGGCCAACAACGCTCCACTATCTAGGATCAGAATGGTTCAATTTTGAACATGTTTTGAGAAACGTCCCCTCCCTTTCACATATCTTGGCTGCACCATTCAAAAGGCGAAGAAAAGAAGGTCACTGTTTCATCCCATGATTGAGAAAATTACCTCTAAAATTACGAGGTGGCAAATGAAATTTCTCTCTCCTGTGGGAAAGCTAATCCTGCTCAAGCTTGATTTACGTAGTATTCCAATATACCTATTCACGGTACTCCAGCCTCCAAAAGCTATAATCAAGGACTTGGAGCAAGGCCAATTTGCAAACTTCTTCTGGGGAAATTCGGACTCGGGAAGCAAGTACCATTGGGCATCATGGAAGTCATTATGTAAGCCAACAGCTGCCAATGGCCTTGGAATAATATCCCTCTATAACCTGTCTCAAGGTTTTGGCATTACACTACGGTGGAAATTTTGAATGGGGAAATCTTGATGGTGTCTAGAGACACACTTAGATATTGTCATTCCCAGACTTGTTTAATAAACGAAAGGCACAGTGATTCATATATATGGAAGTGCATGCTTAAAAGCCGTGAGAACGCAGAAAAAATGCCTTTTATTTTTATTACGCATTGGACAAGTCTTCTTTTGTTTTGACACTTGGCTGCCTCAAGGACCTTTGTTTCACGAGGTTAGTCAAGTGTTCGAACCAACCCTTACAGTTGCTGATTTGTGAGTGCAAATGACTGGAACCTTGCAATTTTAAGCGAACACTATGAGAGCCTTGAGATAGCTTTCTAGAGAAGCTTCTAGATGTGGGATAGAGACATTTCCAAGTTAGTATTGACTCGGATGTGCGTGTACGGACTCTCTCACCTAATGGTAAGTTTTCAGTCTCCTCTACCCTTCCTTCACATGTTTCCACACTCTCTCAAACCGTGATTTGGGACAATAAACTCCAAATCGAAATCTCCATCTTCATGTGCCGCCTCTTGAATAGGAAATTCCCACTTGACGATATCATAACTACCTTTGGGGTTTCCTTGGCCTCAAAATGTCCCTTTTGTCACCATCAAGAAACATCGGATCATCTCTTTGCAAGTTGTGATTTCACCAACCAAGTCTGGTGATACGAGCCAAGAGGCATCTTCAAGCTCGACTAAGGTTCGTGAAGAGTCATTGCAAGTGCCAACTTGGACCAATTACAGGGGCACTTGCAGAGAGAATCCAACAAGCCAAGCAAAGTTTGGTTCGAGGTGTTCTTGACGGGGAAGCCGTCCCAAAACAAACTAGAAGTGGAACGGGCTTGTAAATCTGATTGGAACATTCTAGACTTCAAGTCCAAATCCATAATGGAGAAGTCCAGTAGTTTGTGTTTACACTATTATTTTATAAAGCCCAAGAGTAGTTTATGTTTGTGTAAATTGGGCTGGTTTAAGTCGAGTATTAGTTGTGATTTAGTTCTCAGTTTTTAGGCTCATTAATAGCCTTAATCAGGCCCATTCAACCCAAATCTTGGGGCCACTTATGGCTAAACCCCAGCACTAGTTTTTTAGGAGATTTTAAGCTAGTTTTTAGGACTTCATTAAGACTATAAATAGGCCTCATCATATGGACGAATTACCAACAAACAAGATCAACATTTTGGGTTGAATGGGCCTGACCAAACTATTGCTTGGCTTGTTGGAATCTAGATGTGTATAAGAGACCGCTGTATATGACATCAGGCATTAAAAATGCTTTCTAAAGAATCTTTTCATCCTCTCTTGTAAATTAAAGCTTGGTCTTAGGGAAGGCCTGATCTTCAATAAATCTGTCTCTTATACACATCTTAGATGTGTATAAGAGACAGATAGATTGCAGTGCTGCAAAATATGTTTTAGAACAAGATATTTTAATTTGATGTCCATGATGATTCGTACTTCCTGTCTCTTATACACATCTAGATGTGTATAAGAGACAGAATTGTACCCTTGAATTAATATATTATAAATCTATAGTTGAAGCTCCTGATTTAAATCCTACAATTTTTACTTTAACAGATAATCAAAAATTTATTTTAGATCTCTCGAGATTTTGCTCTGGTAATAAGATTTTCCAGCTCTTGTGTCCTCTGTTCTATGATTTCATGAATTAGACATGTATTTATCCATGGACTCATTCATGAATAATCATAAGCATCTTCATTTGTTTCATCAAAATCCATTAGAGAAAAGGATGGTTCAAATTTGTTGTCAGTTTTGACTGGTGAAGTAATTTTTTCTTTTCCCTTAGAAGAGGTCCCTTGAATTGAATCAATTTGCTTGGAAACTTCTTGCATGATCTGATCCTTTATTTTTTCTAATTCCAATTTTTGACTGTGTGCTTGCATACCAGTTTCCAATTTCAATGAAAAAAGCCACGGGATACTGAATTTGGCTAAGAAGTGTAGTAATTGTCTTCCAGGAATATCAGGATCAGAAAAATCGCTTTCAAACACTTTTTTAAATTTTTTAAATAATTTTTGAAGATCAGAAGGAAGAAATTTTTTAGGAATTCCATATGAATATACACACTGTCTTCGTAAACACATCTACTTCCGAATTGTTAATAACAAAATTCTTAGATTCCATAAGATAAGAATTACCTAATATCATCTAGATGTTGTAAAGAAGAACATAGGTGAATGAATTTATGATACAATCCCAATAATTGAAATTGTAATTTGGAATTATTGAAAAAGGATCTGAAAGAGAACACATCAGAGGAGTGTGTAGGAGTGTGTACTCCAATCATCAGTAGAAGGAACTGTTTTAATAAACATTTTAGACATTGTGAAATAATGATCTTGGATAGTGGGTCTCCATCCAATATCACCATCTTTAATATCAACAATTTTGGTAAGATTGAGAAAGTCAGCATAAGTATCTGTATTTAGGAGGATCATTTGCTGTAATGAGAAAGAAAGAACCATAATTTTTTGAAAAATATTTATTTACAATTTGAAATATATTTTGATTTATTTCATTTAATTCAATGAAAGCAATATGACCTTTAGTTCCATTTGGTTTATAAGGCTCTTTTTCAATAGGTTTAGGAGAAGATTTCTCTTCTTCTAAAAGAATTCCAATAGAAGAAGAATCAGCAGGATTTGAAACAAATCGCATGGCAGTTTTAGGTCGATTTGAGCTGTTTGGAATCATGATGATCCAAGAATAGTCATTTTGTTTTGAGGAGAAATTGGAGACAAGGAATGTTTAAAGGATTTTCTACTGCTTGTAAAAAATTTAAATTTGTATTTGAAGTATTTGAGGGGAGAGGGGGAAAGTTTTTTGGAGAAATTTGTCCTCCTTAATTTATTTGTCTTATTTGTCCTCTTCCTGAATTTGGACTTCTACCACCACGGGATCCTCTTCCGAGGATATTCATCATAATCTGAAAGATAATTTAAACATAGAAGAATTAATATTTTATTTTTATTTAGATTGACAATTCATATAATTGTTTTATTCGTAAATGATATGCTTTTGTGAAATATTTTATTTCTGCTTGTTCTTCATTATATATATCGTTTCTTGTTGTAATATAGCGATATCCATAAAGGATATTTTTCTAATTTATAATATAATTTATATTCTAAATTTATTATTTTCTTTTATTTTTCTATCCTATTTTTGCTACAATTATTCTAGATCGAAAATAATTTTTACTTTTGTCTCTTATACACATTCTAAGATGTGTATAATCTAATTTAGGAATTTTTTCCCTTTATTTTAATTTTAGATCTCGTTCTCTTCTATTAATTTTATTGGAAGCAGATACATGGGGCATAAGTTGTCTGGAAATTAAATCTGCAAGACTCAAGTTATTTAAATTATAATTCTCTGTAAGATTATCAGGTAAAGAATTAGAATCACCTTTAATATATTCAATATCTAAATCAAATATAGATCTAGCAAAAATTTGTTTAGAAGCAATATTTTTGATATCTTGTTCTAAAACATATTTTGCAGCACTGCAATCTATTCTTAAAAGAAATTTTTGATTTAATAAATCTTCTTGAAATTTAGAAATACAACGAACAATAGATAAAATTTCTTTTTTGATTGTAGAATAATTTAATTGTGCACTTTTCCAAAGTCTAGATTTGAATCTTACTAATTCTTCTTTACAAATAAAAATTTTTTTATTTTTAGGATTAATTTGTTTTAATATGCCACCATATCCTATATTAGAAGCATCTGTTTCCACAATTTTGTACCATTTAGTATTTGCTAAAGATAAACAAGGCAAATGTTTGACCTTTTCTTTAATTTTCTTAACAGCATTAGTATGAATTTGTGTCCAAGCAGGAGGATTCTTTTTTAATCTTTCATATAAGGGTTTACTATCTTGTGCAATATTTTTATAATATTCAGCAATATAATTTAAACTTCCTAAAAATCTTTGTAATTGTTTTTTATCTTTTATTTCATCTGGAATTTTATTTGCAAATTCAATACTTCTTGAAATAGGAATAATTTGTCCATTTTCTATTTCAAATCCAAGAAATCTGATTTTATGTTGGAATAATTTAATCTTTTTAGCAGAAATAATGATACCATTTTTCTTGGCTATTTTAATGAAAATATTTAAATGTTTAAAATGTTGATCTATGGAATTTGAAAATATTAATATATCATCAATATAGGCAATACATGGGAATTCATCCTGATTTTAAATCAAATTTAGAATATATATTTGATCCAACTGTTCTGTTTAATAGATAGATTTTTTATTAGGAATGGGATATCTTATCCATTTTAAAACTTTGTTAAGTGGTTTATAATTATAATAACTAATCTAGGAATCCCTCTTTCTATTTCTGAATTTTTATTTACATAAAAAGCAGTACAACTCCAAGGAGAATAAGATTTTCTTATTATTTTCTTTTCTAATAAATCATTAATTTCTTTTTTACAAAATTCAACCATATCCTTGTTCATTTGACAAGGTCTAGCTTTAGTTGGTATATTTTTCTCCACAAAATTTGTTTCATAAGGTAATTCTATAATACTGTTGTTGTTTTCTGTTCCAAAAAGCGTTAGGAACATCGCTACAAACTTCAGAAATAATTTGCTTGTTTATTTGAGAAATTTTTTCTTTTATTTTAGGAGAGTTTAATTGATGTTCTATTCTTAAATTAAATATTTCTTTATGCATATAATTAATTTGATTTTGTTTTAATTTAATATTATAGTCTAATGGGTTTAAATCAGAAATTTTTTCTGTAGTAGCAAAATCAAAAGTTAATTCTTTATCTTTATTACATATTATTTTTCCATCACAATAGTAAGGATACATTTGACATAAAAAAGGAGTTCCTAAAATTAAATGAAATCCAACTTTTTTGTTAATATAAAAGGCATTTTAACAAAATTTCCTTCTTTTGAAAAAACACAGACATTAGAGATTTAATGTTCTTTATCTTTTTTGATCCTTCGATTCTTTATTAAGGAAGCTGTATTTTTTCAAAATATTGACTAGGAACTAATCCTTCTCTAATACAATTTAAGTCAGCACCTCCATCTACCATAGCAATTGATTTAAAGGCATAAGTATCATTTATAACAATTGAAACGTAAATGTATTGTTTTTGAGATATATACATAGTATTAATATTAACTTCAAAATCTCCTAAATTTTTGTAGAAGATTTGTCTTCGTATTATTTGTTTCTAATTTTATTTTTCTTAATTCTTCAACTAAAGAAAGTTCTTCCAAATTAATGACTCTTTCTTTTAAATTTTCAAAACTTTGTTTAAGATTATTTATTTCTTTAATTTCTTGTTTTAATTCATTTATTTCTTGTTTTAAAATTTGAATAGTTATTGGTTTATTAGAAGTATTTTGAATATTATTAAAAACATCTTTCATTTAAAAACTGTTATTATTAATTCAATAATATTTCTTTAATTCTTAAGTGGAAAAATGAAAGATTTAAATTATAATATTAACATCATCTAGATGTGTATAAGATACAGGTACTCTTCTTAAATAGAACCCCTCAACTAATATATTATCTATAAGGCTAGCATCTTCATTCAAACCTAAAGAAAATTATACCTTCTGATGTTTAAAGAAATTAAATCCTAAACAATTACTGAAAAATTAATATATTATAGAAAGATTTGTCTCTTATATTCTGTCTCTTATTCATAAATAAACCAATTAATATGTCTCTAATGATTTATTCTCTTCAATAAAACCTTCTTCCTTATATACCTTCTGCTGTCTCTTATGAAAGATTTAAATAAATATTCTTGACTAATTTTAAATCTCCAATTTTTTCTATTAAATTTATTTTAGTTGTACATTTATTAGCATAATGTCCTTTCTTTCCACATTTTCTGCAAATTATATTTGTTTTTACCCAATCTTTTACTTCTTGATCTGCTTTTTTATTAGAATTCATTTTTACCTTTTCTTTATTTTTTCTAAAAAATGGTTTGTAGGGTTTTTTGGAGTTTATCACTTGAAGAAGGTTCTATTATATTTAAATCTTTCATAAGAGACTCTTAAGATTTTCAGTAATTCTTCATTTTGATCAATAAAAACATCAGAAGGTAAATTTTCTCTAGGTTTTATTGAAGAAATATGATCATTAGAAGTAGGAATTGGTTTAATATTAATAGGAGTATTTATATAAGGGGAAGAATAATAATGTAATTTTTCTTCAATTCTATTTAATTGTTTAGAAATTGTTCCTAAGTTAAGATTTGAAAAATTATTTTGTTGGTATCAGAGCCATGTGTAACTAAATTCTTAAAGGATTGATTATAATTGTACTAAATCATGACTTAATGATAAAATCAGTAAACAATAAGGATGGTCAAGTAAAATGATTTTTATTCCCTAATATCGATTTATTGTTAAATGGTTCGTCACCCAAGTAACTGGCATAAAAGACTACCGGGCTGTTATCGTAAGACCCATTTGTCTTAAGCCATTAAAGTTATTGACAGACGAGTTTAACAATTATCTTTATTTTTAATCACCAATAAGTTTATTGAATTTATTATTAAGACATGAATTTAGTCAGTTATAATTAGTCCTTAAGTATTTAAAAATAAAAATTACATAGACATAATAAATTTTTAGATTCATTAATTGGTTTAATTGAATCAAGTCTTTGTAATGGCCCAATTTATTTTAGTAGTTATCCAAATTTTTCTGTATCTTTAAGTGATAAAAATTTGCTTGATGTTTTAACCTTAAATGTTCCGAAATAAAAACTAAAGGTTATGATATGAAACCTGGATCAGAAAATATAAATATTACTTATAGAATTTGTTATAAATTAATGAATACTATAAGTCCTGGTGCTTTTAATATAAATACAAATGACAGAAAAATTCCTTTAATTGATACAAATTTAACTAGATCTAATATACAAATTCCTAAATTAATTAGCTGGGATGAGGTTAATATTCCAGAAACTTGGACTTTTGAGAAAATTACAAATCCTACTCCTGTTGAAGTTAATACTTCAGTTTCCTACATTAATGAAGAACCAACAAGAAATGTTGAAATAGCTTTACCAGAAGAAGAAGATCTACTTCTTCTATTCCAACTTCTCTTTCTCAAAATTTAAAAAAACTCCTAGATCTGTAGATAGATCCAGATCTAATAGATTAACTTTTGAAGGAACTCAAGAATCACCTAATAAAATTCTTCATGGAATTTATAATTCTGCAAACGAAACAGAAGATATAAAATTAGGATCTGAAGTTAATTAGTGTCAATCTGACTATCAAATAAATGTTCTATCAAATCAAGAATTTTCTGATGAAGAAATGAGAAAAATTGCTGAAAAATCTAAAGAAATTTTTTTCAAAGATAAATATAAAAATTTCAGAAAATGGTTTTCTTCACTTTATAATATAACAGAATTAAAAGAAATTAATAAAAATTATTATAAATTTATTAAAACCTCTATGGTTTATATAGATTTTATACCTTGGTTTAGAAATGTATAATGCTAGCCTTATAGATAAAAATTTTGATATTTCTATTTTAGAAGAAACTTATCAAAATTGGTATTTAAATGATGATAATATTATAAAATCCATACACCCCCCTGCAAGAACACTTAAAATAGGATCAGAAGCAAATCAAACTGAGGCTTTTCCTGATGCTGATAGTTCTAAACCTGATCTAATGATCTAATCGCATTCGAAAGAGAACGGAGGCAACCATATTCGCTTAATAACTAAGGAAGAAGTGTAATCGTAAGATATTGAGATTTCTATAAGAAAGTCAACTAAACGATATTTATATTGATGAGTTCAGAAAATAATATACAAAATCAAACAAGATTGATAACTTAACAAAGGAGAAGTAGTATATTAGATTTGAAAAGTCTCTTAAGAGCGGGTAGATTCATTAAAGATTTATAATTAAGAGATTATCTAATCGTATAAGAAAAAAAACTGAGAAATGAGGCCTATTAATTATGCCTGCACAGTGATTAAGGAAGAGATTGTAATAGTACGATATTGAGAAGAAAGAAAGGGTCTAATCGTAGTATATTATGACACAGTAAAGGCGATCTAACCGTACAGGATTAAGAACTAACGAAGTAGATCGAGTCTTATGAGATTAAGAAATAGAACAGGAGTTCTTATAAAAGTAAATCTCGAAACTCAAGATAAGAACTTAAAATGCGATTTGATTTGGCCAAATTAAGAACCACGAGTGATAACTATAAATAAAAGAATAAGAACTAAAATATAATACGATGGTTTTGAAGAAATTCTAAGTGAGAAATGAGGCCAAGTATACGTGCTTAATCACAGTGGAAGTAGTTGTACTCGTACGATATTGAGAACTGAGAAAGGGGACCTGTCGTACAATATTAAATACTAATAACTGGGATCAAGTCGCATAAGATTAATAAACAAGAAAGGAGTTCTTAACAAAGTACATGTAGAAACACTATAAGTTCTAATAACTCATGATAATAACGTAAAATGTGAATTAATTATGCTAGATTAAGAACCAAGAATCAGTTCAAATTGAAAAAGAGTTTGAACAAAAGATGATTATCTAACCTTATTTGAAAAAGAACTGAGAAATGAAGCCAATTACACCTTGTATAATGACAAAGGAAGAAGTGATAATCGTACAACATTGAGAACTAAGAAATGCGACTAATCGAGCTATACAATGAACAACAAAAGGAGACATAACATATGCAATTCAGAACAAAGAAAGGAGATTAGTCGTGTGAGATTATGAAATATGAGAGGAGTTCATTGGACTTCATGTATTATTGAAGTGAGAATAGTCCAATCCAACTTGATCGAAAGGAACAAATGATAAAATATTAGGGAGATAATTAAGAAACTAGAAAGGTGATCTAATCGACATACATGTTGAAAAGATAAGAATATCTAATAACGGATGATAAGCCTCTAATACATGACTTAGTTAGACTAGATTGGGAACCATGTGTGGGACCTGTGCACAAAGATTTAGATCAAATGAATGATCTAATCGCATTCGAAAGAGAACGGAGGCAACCATATTAGCTTAATAACTAAGGAAGATTGTAAGTGTAATCGTAAGATATTGAGAACTAAGAAAGTTGACTAATTGTAATATATTATGAGTCGCAAAAGGAGATACAGCAATCAAACAAGATTGAGAACTAATAAAGGAGAAGTTGTCGTATTAGATTTAAAAAGAACCAAGAGCGGGACGTATTCATTAAAGATTTATAATTAAGAGATTATCTAATCGTATAAGAAAAACAACTGAGAAATAAGGCCTATTAATTATACCTGCACAATGATTAAGGAAGAAATTTTAATAGTACGTTACTGAGAAGAAAGAAAGGGTCTAAACGTACTATATTGTGACACAGTAAAGGAAATCTAATCGTACAGGATTAAGAACTAACGAAGTAGATCGAGTCTGATCAGATTAAGAAATAGAACAGGAGTTCTTAGAAAAGTAAATCTCCAAACTCAAGATAAGAACTTAAAATGCGATTTGATTTGGCCAAATTAAGAACCATGAGTTATAACTATGCATAAAAGAATAAGAACTAAAATATACTTTATATGATGGTTTTGAAGTAATAAGTGAGAAATGAGGCCAAGTATACGTGCTTAATCACAGTGGAAGGAGTTGCACTCGTACGATATTGAGAACTGAGAAAGGGGACAAATCGTACAAGATTAAATACTAATAACTGGGATCAAGTCGCATAAGATTAAAAAACAAGAAAGGAGTTCTCAACAAAGTACATGTAGAAACACAATAAGTTCTAATAACTCATGATAACAACGTAAAATGGGAATTAATTATGCTAGATTAAGAACCAAGAATCAGTTCTAATTGAAAAAGAGTTCGAACAAAAGATGATTATCTAACCTTATTTGAAAAAGAACAGGGAAATGAAGCCAATTACGCCTTGTATAATGACATTAGGAAGAATTGATAATCGTATAATATTCAGAACTAAGAAATTGATCACTAATCGAGCTATACAATGAACAACAAAAGGAGACATAACATATGTAATTCAGAACAAAGAAAGGAGATTAGTCGTGTGAGATTATGAAATATTTATGCGAGGAGTTCCAATCATAGCACATTTGGAAAAGATATGAGATCAAATTTCACAAGTTAAGAACATAAATATGTTTTAATAAGAATAGATTAAGAACCATGCGCTGGACCTATTCCTTGAAGATTTAGAACTAATACATGATCTAATAGCATTTGCAAAAGAATAGAGAAATGAGGCCGATCAAACTTGCTTTACGAGTAAGGAAGAAGTTGCGATCGTTCGATATTGAGAGCCAAGAAATTGACTAACTGTTCTATGTTATGAATCGCAAAAGGAGAACACACGATAAAATATTAGGGAGATAATTAAGAAACTAGAAAGGTGATCTAATCGACATACATGCCGAAAAGATAAGAATATCTAATAACGGATGATAAGCCCCTAATACGTGACTTAGTTAGACAGGACTGAGAACCATGTGTGGGACCTATGCACAAAGATTTAGATCAAATGAATGATCTAATCGCATTTGAAAGAGAACAGAGGCAACCATATTAGCTTAATCGTTCTATTATTAACTAAGCAAGAAGTGTAATCGTAAGATATTGAGAACTAAGAAAGTCAACTAATCGTAATATATTGTGAGTCGCAAAAGGAGATACAACAATCAAACAAGATTGAGAATTAACAAAGGAGAAGTAGTCGTATTAGATTTGAAAAGAACCAAGAGCGGGTCGTATTCATTAAAGATTTATAATTAAGAGATTATCAAATCGCATAAGAAAAATAACTGAGAAATGAAACCTATTAATTATGGTGATTAGTGATTAAGGAAGAAATTGTAATAGTACGATATTGAGAAGAAAGAAAGGGTCTAATCGTAGTATATTATGACACAGTAAAGGCGATCTAATCGTACAGGATTAAGAACTAACGAAGTAGATCGAGTCTTATGAGATTAAGAAATAGAACAGGAGTTCTTATAAAAGTAAATCTCGTAACTCAAGATAAGAACTGAAAATGCGATTTGATTTGGCCAAATTAAGAACCATGAGTGATAACTATGCATAAAAGAATCAAAGAACTAAAATATAATATGATGGTTTTGAAGAAATAAGTGAGAAATGAGGCCAAGTATACGTGCTTAATCACAGTGGAAGGAGTTGTACTCGTACGATATGGAGAACTACGAAAGGGGACAAATCGTACAAGATTAAATACTAATAACTGGGATCAAGTCGCATAAGATTAAGAAACAAGAAAGGAGTTCTCAACAAAGTACATCTAGAAACATAATAAGTTCTAACAACTCGTGATAACAACGTAAAATGTGATTTAATTATGCTAGATTAAGAACCAAGACTCAGTTCAAATTGAAAAAGAGTTTGAAAAAAAGATGATTATCTAACCTTATTTGAAAAAGAACTGAGAAATGAAGCCAATTACACCTTGTTTAATGACAAAGGAACAAGTGATAATCGTACAATATTGAGAACTAAGAAATGCGACTAATCGAGCTATACAATGAACAACAAAAGGAGACATAACATATGCAATTCACAGGACAAAGAAAGGAGATTAGGTGCTTTCGTGTAAGATTATGAAATATGAGAGGAGTTCCAACCACAGCACATTATAAGTAAATCTCGTAACTCAAGATAAGAACTTAAAATGCGATTTGATTTGGCCAAATTAAGAACCATGAGTGATAACTATGCATAAAAGAATAAGAACTAAAATATAATATGATGGTTTTGAAGAAATAAGTGAGAAATGAGGCCAAGTATACGTGCTTAATCACAGTGGAAGGAGTTGTACTCGATATTGAGAACTACGAAAGGGGACAAATCGTACAAGATTAAATACTAATAACTGGGATCAAGTCGCATAAGATTAAGAAACAAGAAAGGAGTTCTCAACAAAGTACATCTAGAAACATAATAAGTTCTAACAACTCATGATAACAACGTAAAATGTGATTTAATTATGCTAGATTAAGAACCAAGACTCAGTTCAAATTGAAAAAGAGTTTGAAAAAAAGATGATTATCTAACCTTATTTGAAAAAGAACTGAGAAATGAAGCCAATTACAATCCTTGTACAATGAGAAAGGAAGAAGTGATAATCGTACAATATTGAGAACTAAGAAATGCGACTAATCGAGCTATACAATGAACAACAAAAGGAGACATAACATATGCAATTCACAGGACAAAGAAAGGAGATTAGTCGTGTAAGATTATGAAATATGAGAGGAGTTCCAACCACAGCACACTTGGAAAAAATATGAGATCAAATTTCACAAGGTAAGAACATAAATATGTTTTAATAAGAATGGATTAAGAACCATGCGCTGGACCTATTCCTTGAAGATTTAGAACTAATACATCATGTAATATCATTTGCAAAAGAATAGAGAAATGAGGCCGATCAAACTTGCTTTAGGAGTTAGGAAGAGGTTGCGATCGTTCGATAATGAGAGCCAAGAAATTGACTAACTGTTCTATGTTATGAATCGCAAAAGGAGAACACACGATAAAATAATAGGGAGATAATTAAGAAACTAGAAAGGTGATCTAATTGACATACATGCTGATTAAAGATAAGAATATCTAATAACGGATGATAAGCACATAATACGCGACTAAGTTAGACAAGATTGAGAACCATGTGTGGGACCTGTGCACTAAGATTTAGATCAAATGAACATATGGTTCTCAATCTAGTCTAACTGAGTCACGTATGAGGGGCTTATCATCCGTTATTAGATATTCTTATCTTTTCAACATGTATGTCAATTAGATCACCTTTCTAGTTTCTTAATTATCTCCCTAATATTTTATAGTGTGTTCTCCTTTAGCGATTCATAATATAGAACAGTTAGTCAATTTCTTGGCTCTCAATATCAAACGATCGGAACTTCTTCCTTACTCGTAAAGCAAGTTTGATCGGCCTCATTTCTCTATTCTTTCGCAAATGCTATTAGATGATGTATTAGTTCAAAATCTTCAAGGAATAGGTCCAGCGCATGGTTCTTATTCCATTCTTATTAAAACATTATATGTTCTTACCTTGTGAAATTTGATCTCATATCTTTTCTACCAAATGTGCTATGATTGGAACTCCTCCCATATTTCATAATCTTACACGACTAATCTCCTTTCTTTGTTCTGTGAATTGCATGTGTTATGTCTCATTTTGTTGTTCATTGTTTAGCTCGATTAGTCGCCTTTCTTAGTTCTCAATATTGTACGATTATCACTTCTACCTTTGTCATTATACAAGGTGTAATTGGCTTCATTTCTCAGTTCTTTTTCAAACAAGGTTAGATAATCATCTTTTGCTCAAACTCTTTTTCAATTTGAAATAATTCTTGGTTCTTAATCTAGCAAAATTAAATCACATTTTACGTTGTTATCATGAGTTATTAGAACTTATTATGTTTCTACGTGTACTTTGTTGAGAACTCCTTTCTCGTTTCTTAATCTTATGCGACTTGATCCCAGTTATTAGTATTTAATCTTGTACGATTTATCCCCTTTCTTAGTTCTCAATATCGTACGAGTACAACACCTTCCACTGTGATTAAGCACGTATACTTGGCCTCATTTCCCACTTATTTCTTCAAAACCATCATATTATATTTTAGTTCTTATTCTTTTATGCATATTTATCACTCATGGTTTTTTATTTGGCCAAATCAAATCGCATTTTAAGTTCTTCTCTTGAGTTACGAGATTTACTTTTATAAGAACTCCTGTTCTATTTTTCTTAATCTGATATGACTCGATCTACTTTGTTAGTTTTTAATCCTGTGCGATTAGATCTCCTTTACTGTGTCATAATATAGTACGATTAGACCCTTTCTTACTTCTCAATATCGTACTATTATAATTTCTTCCTCAATCATTGTGCAGGCATAATTAATAGGCCTCATTTCTCAGTTCTTTTTCTTATACGATTAGATAATCTCTTAATTATAAATCTTTAATGAATACGACCTGCTCTTGGTTCTTTTTAAATCTAATACGACCCGCTCTTGGTTCTTTTTAAATCTAATACGACTACTTCTCCTTTTGATTGTATCTCCTTTTGCGACTCACAATTATATATTACGATTAGTCGACTTTCTTAGTTCTCAATATCTTACGATTACACTTCTTCCTTAGTTATTAAGCTAATATAGTTGCCTCCATTCTCTTTCGAATGCGATTAGATCATTCATTTGATCTAAATCTTTTGTGCACAGGTCCCGCACATGGTTCTCAATCTTGTCTAACTAAGTCATGTATCAGGGGCTTATCATCCGTTATTAGATATTCCTATCTTTTCAACATGTATGTCGATTAGATCACTTTCTAGTTTCTTAATTATCTCCATAATATTTTATCGTGTGTTCTCCTTTTGCGATTCATAACATAGAACAGTTTGTCAATTTCTTGGCTCACAATATCGAACGATCGCAACTTCTTCCGTACTCGTAAAGCAAGTTTGATCGGCCTCATTTCTCTATTCTGTTGCAAATGCTATTAGATGATGTATTAGTTCTAAATTTTCAAGGAATAGGTCCAGCGCATGGTTCTTAATCCATTCTTATTAAAACATTATATGATCTTCTTACCTAGTGAAATTTAATCTCATATCTTTTCCGAATGTGCTATGATTGGAACTCCTCCCATATTTCATAATCTTACACGACTAATCTCCTTTCTTTGTTCTGTGAATTGCATATGTTATGTCTCATTTTGTTGTTCATTGTTTAGCTCGATTAGTCGCCTTTCTTAGTTCTCAATATTGTACGATTATCACTTCTTCCTTTGTCATTATACAAGGTGTAATTGGCTTCATTTCTCAGTTCTTTTTCAAATAAGTTAGATAATAATCTTATGTTCAAACTCTTTTCAATTTGAACTGATTCTTGGTTCTTAATCTAGCATAATTAATTCACATTTTACGTTGTTATCATGAGTTATTAGAACTTATTATGTTTCTACGTGTACTTTGTTGAACTCCTTTCTTGTTTCTTAATCTTATGCGACTTGATCCCAGTTATTAGTATTTAATCTTGTACGATTTGTCCCCTTTCTTAGTTCTCAATATCGTACGGGAACTACTGTTAAATCCACTGTCATTAAGCACGTATACTTGGCCTCATTTCTCACTTATTTCTTCAAACCATCATATTATATTTTAGTTCTTATTCTTTTATGCACAGTTATCACTCATGCTTCTTTATTTAGACATCCTTTAGATGTGTCATAATAGAGTACGATTAGACCCTTTCTTTCTTCTCAATATCGTACTATTACAATTTCTTCCTCAATCATTGCGCAGGCATAATTAATAGGCCTCATTTCTCAGTTCTTTTTCTTATACGATTAGATAATCTCATAATTATAAATCTTTAATGAATATGACCCGCTCTTGGTTCTTTTTAAATCCAATACGACTACTTCTCCTTTATTAGTTCTCAATCTTGTTTGATTGTATCTCCTTTTGCGACTCACAATATATTACGATTAGTCGACTTTCTTAGTTCTCAATATCTTACGATTACACTTCTTCCTTAGTTATTAAGCTAATATAGTTGCCTCGTTCTCTTTCGAATGCGATTAGATCATTCACATTCTATTTTGATCTCAATCTTTTGTGCACAGGTCCCACACATGGTTCTCAATCTAGTCTAACTATGTCACGTATTAGGGGCTTATCATCCGTTATTAGATATTCTTATCTTTTCAACATGTATGTCGATAAGATTACCTTTCTAGTTTCTTAATTATCTCCCTAATATTTTATCGTGTGTTCTCCTTTTGCGATTCATAACATAGAACAGTTTGTCAATTTCTTGGCTCTCAATATCGAACGATCACAACTTCTTCCGTACTCGTAAAGCAAGTTTGATCGGCCTCATTTCTCTATTCTTTTGCAAATGCAATTAGATGATATATTAGTTCTAAATCTTCAAGGAATAGGTCCAGCGCATGGTTCTTAATCCATTGTTATTAAAACATTATATGTTCTTACCTTGTGAAATTTGATCTCATATCTTTTCCAAATGTGCTATGATTGGAACTCCTCCCATATTTCATAATCTTACACGACTAATCTCCTTTCTTTGTTCTGTGAATTGCACATATGTTATGTCTCATTTTGTTGTTCATTGTTTAGCTCGATTAGTCGCCTTTCTTAGTTCTCAATATTGTACGATTATCACTTCTTCCTTTGTCATTATACAAGGTGTAATTGGCTTCATTTCTCAGTTCTTTTTCAAATAAGTTAGATAATCATCTTATGTTCAATCTCTTTTTCAATTTGAACTGATTCTTGGTTCTTAATCTAGCATAATTAAATCACATTTTACGTAGTTATCATGAGTTGTTAGAACTTATTTTGTTTCTAGATGTACTTTGTTGAGAACTCCTTTCTTGTTTTTTAATCTTATACGACTTGATCCCAGTTATAAGCATTTCATCTTGTACGATTTGTCCCCTTTCTTAGTTCTCAATATCGTACGTGTACAACTCCTTCCACTGTGATTAAGCACGTATACTTGGCCTCATTTCTCACTTATTTCTTCAAAACCATCATATTATATTTTAGTTCTTATTCTTTTATGCATAGTTATCACTCATGCTCAGGAGTTCTAATCTGTTGGCCAAATCAAATCGCATTTTAAGTTCTTCTATTGAGTTACGAGATTTACTTTTATAACAACTCCTATTCTATTTTTCTTAATCTGATATGACTCGATCTACTTTGTTAGTTTTTAATCCTGTGTGATTAGATCTCCTTTACTGTGTCATAATATAGTACGATTAGACCCTTTCTTACTTCTCAATATCGTACTATTACAATTTCTTCCTCAATCATTGCGCAGGCATAATTAATAGGCCTCATTTCTCAGTTCTTTTTCTTATACGATTAGATAATCTCATAATTATAAATCTTTAATGAATACGACCCGGTCTTAGTTCTTTTTAAATCTAATACGACTACTTCTCCTTTTGATTGTATCTCCATTTGCCACTCACAATATATTAAGATTAATCGACTTTCTTAGTTCTCAATATCTTATGATTACACTTCTTCCTTAGTTATTAAGCTAACTGCCTCCATTCTCTTTCGAATGCGATTAGATCATTCATTTGATAAGATCTAAATCTTTTGTGCACAGGTCCCGCACATGGTTCTCAATCTTGTCTAACTAAGTCATGTATCAGGGGCTTATCATCCGTTATTAGATATTCCTATCTTTTCAACATGTATGTCGATTAGATCACTTTCTAGTTTCTTAATTATCTCCATAATATTTTATCGTGTGTTCTCCTTTTGCGATTCATAACATAGAACAGTTAGTCAATTTCTTGGCTCTCAATATCGAACGATCGCAACTTCTTCCTTACTCGTAAAGCAAGTTTGATCGGCCTCATTTCTCTATTCTTTTGCAAATGCTATTAGATGATGTATTAGTTCTAAATCTTCAAGGAATAGGTCCAGCGCATGGTTCTTAATCCATTCTTATTAAAACATATATATGTTCTTACCTTGTGAAATTTGATATCGAATCTTTTCCAAATGTGCCATGATTGGAACTCTCCTAAGATACACATCTAATCTTACACGAGAATCTCCTTTCAAAATCTGTGAATATGCATGGATGCTATGTCTCATTTTGTTGTTCATTGTTTAGCTCGATTAGTCGAATTTCTTAGTTCTCAGTATTGTACGATTATCAATTCTTCCTTTGTCATTGTACAAGGTGTAATTGGCTTCATTTCTCAGTTCTTTTTCAAATAAGTTTAGATAATCATTTTAGTTCAAACTCTTTTTCAATTTGAACTGATTCTTGGTTCTTAATCTAGCATAATTAAATCACATTTTACGTTGTTATCATGAGTTATTAGAACTTATAACGTTTCTACGTGTACTTTGTTGAGAACTAATTTCTTGTTTCTTAATCTTATGCGACTTGATCCTAATTATTAGTGTTTAATCTTGTATGATTTGTCCCCTTTCTTAGTTCTCAATATCGTACGAGTACAACACCTTCCACTCTGATTAAGCACGTATACTTGGCCTCATTTCTCACTTATTTCTTCAAAACCATCATATTATATTTTAGTTTTTATTCTTTTATGCATAGTTATCCCTCATTGTTCTTTTTATTTGGCCAAATCAAATCGCATTTTAGGTTCTTCTCTTGAGTTACGAGATTTACTTTTATAAGAACTCCTGTTCTATTTTTCTTAATCTGATATGACTCGATCTACTTTGTTAGTTCTTAATCCTGTAAATTTAGATATGATTTACTGTGTCATAATATAGTACGATTAGACCCTTTCTTTCTTCTCAATATCGTAAGATTACAATTTCTTCCTCAACGATTGTGCAGGCATAATTAATAGGCCTCATTTCTCAGTTCTTATTTAATTATGCTGGATTAAAGAACCAAGAATTAGAAGGGTCATATTGAATAAGAGATTGATGTAAATAAGAATGAAATCTTATAATATTGAAAAAGAACTGAGAAATGAAGCTAATGCGACCTCACAATATATTACGATTTGTCGTGATTTCTTAGTTCTCAATATCTTACGATTACACTTCTTCCTAAGTTATTAAGAGAATATAAAATGCGATTTGATTTGGCCAAATAAAGAACAATGAGGGATAACTATGCATAAAAGAATAAAGTCCCACACATGGTTCTCAATCTAGTCTAACTATGTCACGTATTATGGGCTTGTCATCCGTTAATAGATATTCTTATCTTTTCAACATGTATGTCGATTAGAACACCTTTCTAGTTTCTTAATTATCTCCCTAATATTTTATCGTGTGTTCTCCTATTACACGATCTAGACATAGAACTGTCAGTCAATTTCTTGGCTCTCAATATCGAACGATCGCGACATCTTCCCTTCTCTAAAGCAAGTTTGATCGGCCTCATTTCTCTATTCTTTTGCAAATGCGGTTAGATGATGTATTAGTTCTAAACCTTCAAGGAATAGGTCCAGCGCATGGTTCTTAATCCATTCTTATTAAGACATTATATGTTCTTACTTTGAAACAGAAATTTGATCTCATATCTTTTCCAAATGTGCTATGATTGGAACACCTCCCATATTTCGTAATCTTACACGACTAATCTCCTTTCTTTGTTCTGTGAATTGCATATTGTTATGTCTCATTTTGTTGTTCATTGTCTAGCTCGATTAGTCGCATTTCTTAGTTCTCAATATTGTACGATTATCACTTCTTCCTTTGTCATTATACAAGGTGTAATTGGCTTCATTTCTCAGTTGTTTTTCAAATAAGGTTAGATAATCATCTTTTTTTCAAACTCTTTTTCAATTTGAACTGATTCTTGGTTCTTAATCTAGCATAATGGAATCACATTTTACGTTGTTAGCATGAGTTATTAGAACTTATTTTGTTTCTACGTGTACTTTGTTGAGAACACCTTTCTTGTTTCTTTATCTTATGCGACTTGATCCTAATTATTAGTGTTTAATCTTGTATGATTTGTCCCCTTTCTTAGTTCTCAATATCGTACGAGTACAACACCTTCCACTCTGATTAAGCACGTAGACTTGGATCATTTCTCACTTATTTCTTCAAAACCATCATATTATATTTTAGTTCTTAATGCATAGTTATCCCTCATGGTTCTTTATTTGGCCAAAATCAAATCGCATTTTAGGTTCTTCTCTTGAGTTACGAGATTTACTTTTATAAGAACTCCTGTTCTATTTTTCTTAATCTGATATGACTAATGTCTACTTTGTTAGTTCTTAATCCTGTAAATTTAGATATCCTTTACTGTGTCATAATATAGTACGATTAGACCCTTTCTTTCTTCTCAATATCGTACTATTACAATTTCTTCCTCAACCATTGTGCAGGCATAATTAGTAGGCCTCATTTCTCAGTTCTTTTTCTTATACGATTAGATAATCTCTTAATTATAAATATTTAATGAATACGACCCGCTCTTCGTTCTTTTTAAATCTAATACGACTACTTCTCCTTTGGATTGTATCTCCTTTTGCGACTCACAATATATTACGATTTGTCGACTTTCTTAGTTCTCAATATCTTACGATTACACTTCTTCCTTAGTTATTAAGTGAATATAGTTGCCTCCGTTCTCTTTCGAATGCGATTAGATCATTCATTTGATCTAGAAAGACTCGTAAAGCAAGTTTGATCGGCCTCATTTCTCTATTCTTTTGCAAATGCGGTTAGATGATGTATTAGTTCTAAACCTTCAAGGAATAGGTCCAGCGCATGGTTCTTAATCCATTCTTATTAAGACATTATATGTTCTTACTTTGTGAAATTTGATCTCATATCTTTTCCAAATGTGCTATGATTGGAACACCTCCCATATTTCGTAATCTTACACGACTAATCTCCTTTCTTTGTTCTGTGAATTGCATATGTTATCGTCTCATTTTGTTGTTCATTGTCTAGCTCGATTAGTCGCATTTCTTAGTTTTCAATATTGTACGATTATCACTTCTTCCTTTGTCATTATACAAGGTGTAATTGGCTTCATTTCTCAGTTCTTTTTCAAATAAGGTTAGATAATCATCTTTTTTTCAAACTCTTTTCAATTTGAACTGATTCTTGGTTCTTAATCTAGCATAATGGAATCACTTATTTTACGTTGTTAGCATGAGTTATTAGAACTTATTTTGTTTCTACGTGTACTTTGTTGAGAACACCTTTCTTGTTTCTTAATCTTATGCGACTTGATCCTAATTATTAGTGTTTAATCTTGTATGATTTGTCCCCTTTCTTAGTTCTCAATATCGAACGAGTACAACACCTTCCACTCTGATTAAGCACGTATACTTGGCCTCATTTCTCACTTATTTCTTCAAAACCATCATATTATATTTTAGTTCTTATTCTTTTATGCATAGTTATCCCTCATGGTTCTTTATTTCGTGGCCAAATCAAATCGCATTTTAGGTTCTTCTCTTGAGTTACGAGATTTACTTTTATAAGAACTCCTGTTCTATTTTTCTTAATCTGATATGACTCGGTCTACTTTGTTAGTTCTTAATCCTGTACATTTAGATATCCTTTACTGTGTCATAATATAGTACGATTAGACCCTTTCTTTCTTCTCAATATCGTACTATTACAATTTCTTCCTCAACCATTGTGCAGGCATAATTAGTAGGCCTCATTTCTCAGTTCTTTTTCTTATACGATTAGATAATCTCTTAATTATAAATCTTTAATGAATACGACCCGCTCTTCGTTCTTTTTAAATCTAATACGACTACTTCTCCTTTGGATTGTATCTCCTTTTGCGACTCACAATATATTACGATTTGTCGACTTTCTTAGTTCTCAATATCTTACGATTACACTTCTTCCTTAGTTATTAAGTGAATATAGTTGCCTCCGTTCTCTTTCGAATGCGATTAGATCATTCATTTGAGAGTTCCGATAAGGGTAAATCTCGTCCCACACATGGTTCTCAATCTAGTCTAACTATGTCACGTATTATGGGCTTGTCATCCGTTAATAGATATTCTTATCTTTTCAACATGTATGTCGATTAGAACACCTTTCTAGTTTCTTAATTATCTCCCTAATATTTTATCGTGTGTTCTCCTTTTGCGATTCATAACATAGAACTCAGTCAATTTCTTGGCTCTCAATATCGAACGATCGCGACATCTTCCCTATGTGTAAAGCAAGTTTGATCGGCCTCATTTCTCTATTCTTTTGCAAATGCGGTTAGATGATGTATTAGTTCTAAACCTTCAAGGAATAGGTCCAGCGCATGGTTCTTAATCCATTCTTATTAAGACATTATATGTTCTTACTTTGTGAAATTTGATCTCATATCTTTTCCAAATGTGCTATGATTGGAACACCTCCCATATTTCGTAATCTTAGAGATTACTAATCTCCTAAGAAAGACAACTGAGAAATGAGAACGTTATGTCTCATTTTGTTGTTCATTGTTTAGCTCGATTAGTCGCATTTCTTAGTTTTCAATATTGTACGATTATCACTTCTTCCTTTGTCATTATACAAGGTGTAATTGGCTTCATTTCTCAGTTCTTTTTCAAATAAGGTTAGATAATCATCTTTTTTTCAAACTCTTTTCAATTTGAACTGATTCTTGGTTCTTAATCTAGCATAATGGAATCACATTTTACGTTGTTAGCATGAGTTATTAGAACTTATTTTGTTTCTACGTGTACTTTGTTGAGAACACCTTTCTTGTTTCTTTATCTTATGCGACTTGATCCTAATTATTAGTGTTTAATCTTGTATGATTTGTCCCCTTTCTTAGTTCTCAATATCGTACGAGTACAACACCTTCCACTCTGATTAAGCACGTATACTTGGCCTCATTTCTCACTTATTTCTTCAAAACCATCATATTATATTTTAGTTCTTATTCTTTTATGCATAGTTATCCCTCATGGTTCTTTAATTTGGCCAAATCAAATCGCATTTTAGGTTCTTCTCTTGAGTTACGAGATTTACTTTTATAAGAACTCCTGTTCTATTTTTCTTAATCTGATATGACTCGGTCTACTTTGTTAGTTCTTAATCCTGTACATTTAGATATCCTTTACTGTGTCATAATATAGTACGATTAGACCCTTTCTTTCTTCTCAATATCGTACTATTACAATTTCTTCCTCAACCATTGTGCGAGGCATAATTGTTGGCCTCATTTCTCAGTTCTTTTTCTTATACGATTAGATAATCTCTTAATTATAAATCTTTAATGAATACGACCCGCTCTTCGTTCTTTTTAAATCTAATACGACTACTTCTCCTTTGGATTGTATCTCCTTTTGCGACTCACAATATATTACGATTTGTCGACTTTCTTAGTTCTCAATATCTTACGATTACACTTCTTCCTTAGTTATTAAGTGAATATAGTTGCCTCCGTTCTCTTTCGAATGCGATTAGATCATTCATTTGATCTAAATCGGATGACATGAGTCCCACACATGGTTCTCAATCTAGTCTAACTATGTCACGTATTATGGGCTTGTCATCCGTTAATAGATATTCTTATCTTTTCAACATGTATGTCGATTAGAACACCTTTCTAGTTTCTTAATTATCTCCCTAATATTTTATCGTGTGTTCTCCTTTTGCGATTCATAACATAGAACTGTCAGTCAATTTCTTGGCTCTCAATATCGAACGATCGCGACATCTTCCCTACTCGTAAAGCAAGTTTGATCGGCCTCATTTCTCTATTCTTTTGCAAATGCGGTTAGATGATGTATTAGTTCTAAACCTTCAAGGAATAGGTCCAGCGCATGGTTCTTAATCCATTCTTATTAAGACATTATATGTTCTTACTTTGTGAAATTTGATCTCATATCTTTTCCAAATGTGCTATGATTGGAACACCTCCCATATTTCGTAATCTTACACGACTAATCTCCTTTCTTTGTTCTGTGAATTGATACATATGTTATGTCTCATTTTGTTGTTCAGATCTATGAAGCTCGATTAGTCGCATTTCTTAGTTTTCAATATTGTAAAATTATCACTTCTTCCTTTGTCATTATCGACAAGGTGAAGATGTGGCCGATCAATATGTTCTTTTTCAAATAAGGTTAGATAATCATCTTTTTTTCAAACTCTTTTTCAATTTGAACTGATTCTTGGTTCTTAATCTAGCATAATGGAATCACATTTTACGTTGTTAGCATGAGTTATTAGAACTTATTTTGTTTCTACGTGTACTTTGTTGAGAACACCTTTCTTGTTTCTTTATCTTATGCGACTTGATCCTAATTATTAGTGTTTAATCTTGTATGATTTGTCCCCTTTCTTAGTTCTCAATATCGTACGAGTACAACACCTTCCACTCTGATTAAGCACGTATACTTGGCCTCATTTCTCACTTATTTCTTCAAAACCATCATATTATATTTTAGTTCTTATTCTTTTATGCATAGTTATCCCTCATGGTTAATCGTACTATATTGAGAAGAAAGAAAGGATATCTAATCGTACTATATTATGTCATAATAAAGTACGATTAGATGTACAGTCTTAAGAACAATATTGTCTCTTATACACATCTAGATCAACCATTGTGCAGGCATAATTAGTAGGCCTCATTTCTCAGTTCTTTTTCTTATACGATTAGATAATCTCTTAATTATAAATCTTTAATGAATACGACCCGCTCTTCGTTCTTTTTAAATCTAATACGACTACTTCTCCTTTGGATTGTATCTCCTTTTGCGACTCACAATATATTACGATTTGTCGACTTTCTTAGTTCTCAATATCTTACGATTACACTTCTTCCTTAGTTATTAAGTGAATATAGTTGCCTCCGTTCTCTTTCGAATGCGATTAGATCATTCATTTGATCTAAATCTTTTGTGCATGAGTAACCACACATGAGTTCTCAATCTAGTCTAACTATGTCACGTATTATGGGCTTGTCATCCGTTAATAGATATAGATATCTTTTCAACATGTATGTCGATTAGAACACCTTTCTAGTTTCTTAATTATCTCCCTAATATTTTATCGTGTGTTCTCCTTTTGCGATTCATAACATATAAAAAGAACAATTTCTTGGCTCTCAATATCGAACGATCGCGACATCTTCCCTACTCGTAAAGCAAGTTTAATCGGCCTCATTTCTCTATTCTTTTGCAAATGCGGTTAGATGATGTATTAGTTCTAAACCTTCAAGGAATAGGTCCAGCGCATGGTTCTTAATCCATTCTTATTAAGACATTATATGTTCTTACTTTGTGAAATTTGATCTCATATCTTTTCCAAATGTGCTATGATTGGAACACCTCCCATATTTCGTAATCTTACACGACTAATCTCCTTTCTTTGTTCTGTGAGCTGGATTGCATATGTTATGTCTCATTTTGTTGTTCATTGTCTAGCTCGATTAGTCGCATTTCTTAGTTTTCAATATTGTACGATTATCACTTCTTCCTTTGTCATTATACAAGGTGTAATTGGCTTCATTTCTCAGTTCTTTTTCAAATAAGGTTAGATAATCATCTTTTTTTCAAACTCGTATAAGAATTTGAACTGATTCTTGGTTCGTAATCTAGCATAATGGAATCACATTTTACGTTGTTAGCATGAGTTATTAGAACTTATTTTGAGAAGTAGATACGTGTACTTTGTTGAGAACACCTTTCTTGATTTCTTTATCTTATGCGACTTGATCCTAATTATTAGTGTTTAATCTTGTATGATTTGTCCCCTTTCTTAGTTCTCAATATCGTACGAGTATTACAGATTTACTCTGATTAAGCACGTATACTTGGCCTCATTTCTCACTTATTTCTTCAAAACCATCATATTATATTTTAGTTCTTATTCTTTTATGCATAGTTATCCCTCATGAAGTAGAAAGAAGTCTAATCTAAGAAAGTTGATGTGTCATAATATAGTACGATTAGACCCTTTCTTTCTTCTCAATATCGTACTATTACAATTTCTTCCTCAACCATTGTGCAGGCATAATTAGTAGGCCTCATTTCTCAGTTCTTTTTCTTATACGATTAGATAATCTCTTAATTATAAATCTTTAATGAATACGACCCGCTCTTCGTTCTTTTTAAATCTAATACGACTACTTCTCCTTTGGATTGTATCTCCTTTTGCGACTCACAATATATTACGATTTGTCGACTTTCTTAGTTCTCAATATCTTACGATTACACTTCTTCCTTAGTTATTAAGTGAATATAGTTGCCTCCGTTCTCTTTCGAATGCGATTAGATCCTGTCTGTATTCATTTGATCTAAATCTTTTGTGCACAGGTCCCACACATGGTTCTCAATCTAGTCTAACTATGTCACGTATTATGGGCTTGTCATCCGTTAATAGATATTCTTATCTTTTCAACATGTATGTCGATTAGAACACCTTTCTAGTTTCTTAATTATCTCCCTAATATTTTATCGTGTGTTCTCCTTTTGCGATTCATAACATAGAACTGTCAGTCAATTTCTTGGTCTCAATATCGAACGATCGCGACATCTTCCCTACTCGTAAAGCAAGTTTGATCGGCCTCATTTCTCTATTCTTTTGCAAATGCGGTTAGATGATGTATTAGTTCTAAACCTTCAAGGAATAGAGAAAGCGCATGGTTCTTAATCCATTCTTATTAAGACATTATATGTTCTTACTTTGTGAAATTTGATCTCATATCTTTTCCAAATGTGCTATGATTGGAACACCTCCCATATTTCGTAATCTTACACGACTAATCTCCTTTCTTTGTTCTGTGATTGCATATTGAGAACTAATTCTTGGTTCTTAATCTAGCATAATGGAATCACATTTTACGTTGTTAGCATGAGTTATTAGAACTTATTTTGTTTCTACGTGTACTTTGTTGAGAACACCTTTCTTGTTTCTTTATCTTATGCGACTTGATCCTAATTATTAGTGTTTAATCTTGTATGATTTGTCCCCTTTCTTAGTTCTCAATATCGTACGAGTACAACACCTTCCACTCTGATTAAGCACGTATACTTGGCCTCATTTCTCACTTATTTCTTCAAAACCATCATATTATATTTTAGTTCTTATTCTTTTATGCATAGTTATCCCTCATGGATGGTTCTTTATTTGGCCAAATCAAATCGCATTTTAGGTTCTTCTCTTGAGTTACGAGATTTACTTTTATAAGAACTCCTGTTCTATTTTTCTTAATCTGATATGACTCGGTCTACTTTGTTAGTTCTTAATCTGTTAACTTATGACTAAAGCCATCTAGATGTGTCATAATATAGTAGTACTATGTTATCTTTCTTCTCAATATCGAACACATTACAAGATCTTCCTCAACCATTGTGCAGGATAATTAATAGGCATCATTTCTCAGTTCTTTTTCTTATACGATTAGATAATCTCTTAATTATAAATCTTTAATGAATACGACCCGCTCTTCGTTCTTTTTAAATCTAATACGACTACTTCTCCTTTGGATTGTATCTCCTTTTGCGACTCACAATATATTACGATTTGTCGACTTTCTTAGTTCTCAATATCTTACGATTACACTTCTTCCTTAGTTATTAAGTGAATATAGTTGCCTCCGTTCTCTTTCGAATGCGATTAGATTCATTCATTTGATCTAAATCTTTTGTGCACAGGTCCCACACATGGTTCTCAATCTAGTCTAACTATGTCACGTATTATGGGCTTGTCATCCGTTAATAGATATTCTTATCTTTTCAACATGTATGTCGATTAGAACACCTTTCTAGTTTCTTAATTATCTCCCTAATATTTTATCGTGTGTTCTCCTTTTGCGATTCATAACATAGAACTGTCAGTCAAAGAATGAGAGCCAAGATACAGTGCTGATCAGTTATACATTGTCTAGATCGATTAGTCGCATTTCTTAGTTTTCAATATTGTACGATTATCACTTCTTCCTTTGTCATTATACAAGGTGTAATTGGCTTCATTTCTCAGTTCTTTTTCAAATAAGGTTAGATAATCATCTTTTTTTCAAACTCTTTTTCAATTTGAACTGATTCTTGGTTCTTAATCTAGCATAATGGAATCACATTTTACGTTGTTAGCATGAGTTATTAGAACTTATTTTGTTTCTACGTGTACTTTGTTGAGAACACCTTTCTTGTTTCTTTATCTTATGCGACTTGATCCTAATTATTAGTGTTTAATCTTGTATGATTTGTCCCCTTTCTTAGTTCTCAATATCGTACGAGTACAACACCTTCCACTCTGATTAAGCACGTATACTTGGCCTCATTTCTCACTTATTTCTTCAAAACCATCATATTATATTTTAGTTCTTATTCTTTTATGCATAGTTATCCCTCTTTAAAAGACATTAATGGTTCTTTATTTGGCCAAATCAAATCGCATTTTAGGTTCTTCTCTTGAGTTACGAGATTTACTTTTATAAGAACTCCTGTTCTATTTTTCTTAATCTGATATGACTCGGTCTACTTTGTTAGTTCTTAATCCTGTACATTTAGATATCCTTTACTGTGTCATAATATAGTACGATTAGACCCTTTCTTTCTTCTCAATATCGTACTATTACAATTTCTTCCTCAACCATTGTGCAAGATCATTCATTTGATCTAAATCTTTTGTGCACAGGTCCCACACATGGTTCTCAATCTAGTCTAACTATGTCACGTATTATGGGCTTGTCATCCGTTAATAGATATTCTTATCTTTTCAACATGTATGTCGATTAGAACACCTTTCTAGTTTCTTAATTATCTCCCTAATATTTTATCGTGTGTTCTCCTTTTGCGATTCATAACATAGAACCTGGAGGAAATATTCGCGACATCTTAATACTCGTAAAGCAAGTTTGATCGGCCTCATTTCTCTATTCTTTTGCAAATGCGGTTAGATGATGTATTAGTTCTAAACCTTCAAGGAATAGGTCCAGCGCATGGTTCTTAATCCATTCTTATTAAGACATTATATGTTCTTACTTTGTGAAATTTGATCTCATATCTTTTCCAAATGTGCTATGATTGGAACACCTCCCATATTTCGTAATCTTACACGACTAATCTCCTTTCTTTGTTCTGTCGTGAATTGCATATGTTATGTCTCATTTTGTTGTTCATTGTTTAGCTCGATTAGTCGCATTTCTTAGTTTTCAATATTGTACGATTATCACTTCTTCCTTTGTCATTATACAAGGTGTAATTGGCTTCATTTCTCAGTTCTTTTTCAAATAAGGTTAGATAATCATCTTTTTTTCAAACTCTTTTCAATCTAATCGATTCATACATGTTAATCTAGCATAATGGAATCACATTTTACGTTGTTAGCATGAGTTATTAGAACTTATTTTGTTTCTACGTGTACTTTGTTGAGAACACCTTTCTTGTTTCTTTATCTTATGCGACTTGATCCTAATTATTAGTGTTTAATCTTGTATGATTTGTCCCCTTTCTTAGTTCTCAATATCGTAAGTACAACACCTTCCACTCTGATTAAGCACGTATACTTGGCCTCATTTCTCACTTATTTCTTCAAAACCATCATATTATATTTTAGTTCTTATTCTTTTATGCATAGTTATCCCTCATGGTTCTTTATTTGGCCAAATCAAATCGCATTTTAGGTTCTTCTCTTGAGTTACGAGATTTACTTTTATAAGAACTCCTGTTCTATTTTTCTTAATCTGATATGACTCGGTCTACTTTGTTAGTTCTTAATCCTGTACATTTAGATATCCTTTACTGTGTCATAAGATATTGACAAATTAGACCCTGTCTAAATCATATCAATACGTACTGTCTCGATATTGAGAATAAGATGACAGGTGCGGCATAATTAGTAGGCCTCATTTCTCAGTTCTTTTTCTTATACGATTAGATAATCTCTTAATTATAAATCTTTAATGAATACGACCCGCTCTTCGTTCTTTTTAAATCTAATATAACTACTTCGAGATGTGTATCGTATCTCCTTTTGCGACTCACAATATATTACGATTTGTCGACTTTCTTAGTTCTCAATATCTTACGATTACACTTCTTCCTTAGTTATTAAGTGAATATAGTTGCCTCCGTTCTCTTTCGAATGCGATTAGATTTATCATTCATTTGATCTAAATCTTTTGTGCACAGGTCCCACACATGGTTCTCAATCTAGTCTAACTATGTCACGTATTATGGGCTTGTCATGTTAGATTAATAGAAATTCTTATCTTTTCAACATGTAGACATCGATTAGAACACCTTTCTAGTTTCTTAATTATCTCCCTAATATTTTATCGTGTGTTCTCCTTTTGCGATTCATAACATAGAACTGTCAGTCAATTTCTTGGCTCTCAATATCGAACGATCGCGACATCTTCCCTACTCGTAAAGCAAGTTTGATCGGCCTCATTTCTCTATTCTTTTGCAAATGCGGTTAGATGATGTATTAGTTCTAAACCTTCAAGGAATAGGTCCAGCGCATGGTTCTTAATCCATTCTTATTAAGACATTATATGTTCTTACTTTGTGAAATTTGATCTCATATCTTTTCCAAATGTGCTATGATTGGAACACCTCCCATATTTCGTAATCTTACACGACTAATCTCCTTTCTTTGTTCTGTATATGAATTGCATATGTTATGTCTCATTTTGTTGTTCATTGTTTAGCTCGATTAGTCGCATTTCTTAGTTTTCAATATTGTACGATTATCACTTCTTCCTTTGTCATTATACAAGGTGTAATTGAAACTAGAAAGGTGTTCTAATCGACATACATGTATATAATTTTGGATGTGTTTGGAAATGTTTGATTTGGGGAGAACCGGTTCAATTTGAACTATAAGTTCTTAATGGTGTGGAATCACATTTTACGTTGTTAGCATGAGTTATTAGAACTTATTTTGTTTCTACGTGTACTTTGTTGAGAACACCTTTCTTGTTTCTTTATCTTATGCGACTTGATCCTAATTATTAGTGTTTAATCTTGTATGATTTGTCCCCTTTCTTAGTTCTCAATATCGTACGAGTACAACACCTTCCACTCTGATTAAGCACGTATACTTGGCCTCATTTCTCACTTATTTCTTCAAAACCATCATATTATATTTTAGTTCTTATTCTTTTATGCATAGTTATCCCTATACATGGTTCTTTATTTGGCCAAATCAAATCGCATTTTAGGAGACTTCAGTAAAGTTATATCTTTACTTTTATAAGAACTGAAGAACCTAAAATGCGATTTGATTTGACCAAATAAAGAACCATGAGGGATAACTATACAATTAGATATCCTTTACTGTGTCATAATATAGTACGATTAGACCTAATGTGTCTTTCTTCTCAATATCGTGGATTACAATGTCTTCGTACGATATTGTGAACAGAAATAATTAGTAGGCCTCATTTCTCAGTTCTAATTCTTATACGATTAGATAATCTCTTAATTATAAATCTTTAATGAATACGACCCGCTCTTCGTTCTTTTTAAATCTAATACGACTACTTCTCCTTTGGATTGTATCTCCTTTTGCGACTCACAATATATTACGATTTGTCGACTTTCTTAGTTCTCAATATCTTACGATTACACTTCTTCCTTAGTTATTAAGTGAATATAGTTGCCTCCGTTCTCTTTCGAATGCGATTAGATCATTCATTTGATCTAAATACGTGAAGAACTAAAGTCCCACACATGGTTCTCAATCTAGTCTAACTATGTCACGTATTATGGGCTTGTCATCCGTTAATAGATATTCTTATCTTTTCAACATGTATGTCGATTAGAACACCTTTCTAGTTTCTTAATTATCTCCCTAATATTTTATCGTGTGTTCTCCTTTTGCGATTCATAACATAGAACTCAGTCAAGATCTTGGCTCTCAATATCGAACGATCGCGACATCTTCCCTACTCGTAAAGCAAGTTTGATCGGCCTCATTTCTCTATTCTTTTGCAAATGCGGTTAGATGATGTATTAGTTCTAAACCTTCAAGGAATAGGTCCAGCGCATGGTTCTTAATCCATTCTTATTAAGACATTATATGTTCTTACTTTGTGAAATTTGATCTCATATCTTTTCCAAATGTGCTATGATTGGAACACCTCCCATATTTCGTAATCTTACACGACTAATCTCCTTTCTTTGTTCCTGTGTGAATTGCATATGTTATGTCTCATTTTGTTGTTCATTGTTTAGCTCGATTAGTCGCATTTCTTAGTTTTCAATATTGTACGATTATCACTTCTTCCTTTGTCATTATACAAGGTGTAATTGGCTTCATTTCTAATAACTCAGGCTGTCTCTTATACACATCTAGATGTGTATAAGAGACAGATATTAGCTTAATGATTAATGAATCTTAAAAGTCTTATAATGAGAATCAGATTTTACGTTGTTAGCATGAGTTATTAGAACTTATTTTGTCGACTACGTGTACTTTGTTAAGAACACCTTTCTTGTTTCTTTATCTTATGCGACTTGATCCTAATTATTAGTGTTTAATCTTGTATGATTTGTCCCCTTTCTTAGTTCTCAATATCGCACGATAAACATGCATAAACTCTGATTAAGAACGTATACTTGGCCTCATTTCTCACTTATTTCTTCAAAACCATCATATTATATTTTAGTTCTTATTCTTTTATGCATAGTTATCCCTCATGGTTCTTTATTTGGCCAAATCAAATCGCATTTTAGGTTCTTCTCTTGAGTTACGAGATTTACTTTTATAAGAACTCCTGTTCTATTTTTCTTAATCTGATATGACTCGGTCTACTTTGTTAGTTCTTAATCCTGTACATTTAGATATCCTTTACTGTGTCATAATATAGTACGATTAGACCCTTTCTTTCTTCTCAATATCGTACTATTACAATTTCTTCCTCAACCATTGTGCAGGCATAATTAGTAGGCCTCATTTCTCGCTTACACCTTGTACTGTCTCTTATACGATCTAGATAATCTCTTAATTATAAATCTTTAATGAATACGACCCGCTCTTCGTTCTTTTTAAATCTAATACGACTACTTCTCCTTTGGATTAAAATCTCCTTTTGCGACTCACAATATATTACGATTTGTCGACTTTCTTAGTTCTCAATATCTTACGATTACACTTCTTCCTTAGTTATTAAGTGAATATAGTTGCCTCCGTTCTCTTTCGAATGCGTCAGTAAAGGATATCTAAATGTACAGGATTAAGAAGACAAAGTAGACCGATCATATCTAAGAAAAATAGAACAGGAGTTCTTACACATGGTTCTCAATCTAGTCTAACTATGTCACGTATTATGGGCTTGTGATCCGTTAATAGATATTCTTATCTTTTCAACATGTATGTCGATTAGAACACCTTTCTAGTTTCTTAATTATCTCCCTAATATTTTATCGTGTGTTCTCCTTTTGCGATTCATAACATAGAACTGTCAGTCAATTTCTTGGCTCTCAATATCGAACGATCGCGACATCTTCCCTACTCGTAAAGCAAGTTTGATCGGCCTCATTTCTCTATTCTTTTGCAAATGCGGTTAGATGATGTATTAGTTCTAAACCTTCAAGGAATAGGTCCAGCGCATGGTTCTTAATCCATTCTTATTAAGACATTATATGTTCTTACTTTGTGAAATTTGATCTCATATCTTTTCCAAATGTGCTATGATTGGAACACCTCCCATATTTCGTAATCTTACACGACTAATCTCCTTTCTTTGAAAAATGATTCTGTGAATTGCATATGTTATGTCTCATTTTGTTGTTCATTGTTTAGCTCGATTAGTCGCATTTCTTAGTTTTCAATATTGTACGATTATCACTTCTTCCTTTGTCATTATACAAGGTGTAATTGGCTTCATTTCTCAGTTCTTTTTCAAATAAGGTTAGATAATCATCTTTTTTTCAAACTCTTTTTCAATTTGAACTGATTCTTGGTTCTTAATCTAGCATAATGGAATCACATTTTACGTTGTTAGCATGAGTTATTAGAACTTATTTTGTTTCTACGTGTACTTTGTTGAGAACACCTTTCTTGTTTCTTTATCTTATGCGACTTGATCCTAATTATTAGTGTTTAATCTTGTATGATTTGTCCCCTTTCTTAGTTCTCAATATCGTACGAGTACAACACCTTCCACTCTGATTAAGCACGTATACTTGGCCTCATTTCTCACTTATTTCTTCAAAACCATCATATTATATTTTAGTTCTTATTCTTTTATGCATAGTTAGTTGTTCCCTCATGGTTCTTTATTTGGCCAAATCAAATCGCATTTTAGGTTCTTCTCTTGAGTATACGAGATCTACTTTTATAAGAACTGAATATTTTTCTTAATCTGATATGACTCGGTCTATTTGTTAGTTCTTAATCCTGTACATTTAGATATCCTTTACTGTGTCATAATATAGTACGATTAGACCCTTTCTTTCTTCTCAATATCGTACTATTACAATTTCTTCCTCAACCATTGTGCAGGCATAATTAGTAGGCCTCATTTCTCAGTTCTTTTTCTTATACGATTAGATAATCTCTTAATTATAAATCTTTAATGAATACGACCCGCTCTTCGTTCTTTTTAAATCTAATACGACTACTTCTCCTTTGGATTGTATCTCCTTTTGCGACTCACAATATATTACGATTTGTCGACTTTCTTAGTTCTCAATATCTTACGATTACACTTCTTCCTTAGTTATTAAGTGAATATAGTTGCCTCCGTTCTCTTTCGAATTCGCGATTAGATCATTCATTTGATCTAAATCTTTTGTGCATGAGTCCCACACATGGTTCTCTTGTATAATGACTAAGGAACTATGTCATCGTATTATGGGCTTGTCTGTCCTTATACACATCTTATCTTGTGTATAAGATGACGACCTAGAACACCTTTCTAGTTGCTTTAATAAAGAACCATGAGAATTTTATGCGTAATCAGTTCTCCTTTTGCGATTCATAACATAGAACTGAAGAGTCAATTTCTTTAGACTCAATATCGAACGATCGCGACATTTTCCCTTGAATAAAGCAAGTTTGATCGGCCTCATTTCTCTATTCTTTTGCAAATGCGGTTAGATGATGTATTAGTTCTAAACCTTCAAGGAATAGGTCCAGCGCATGGTTCTTAATATAATTCTTATTAAGACATTATATGTTCTTACTTTGTGAAATTTGATCTCATATCTTTTCCAAATGTGCTATGATTGGAACACCTCCCATATTTCGTAATCTTACACGACTAATCTCCTTTCTTTGTTCTGTGAATTGCATATGTTATGTCTCATTTTGTTGTTCATTGTTTAGCTCGATTAGTCGCATTTCTTAGTTTTCAATATTGTACGATTATCACTTCTTCCTTTGTCATTATACAAGGTGTAATTGGCTTCATTTCTCAGTTCTTTTTCAAATAAGGTTAGATAATCATCTTTTTTTCAAACTCTTTTTCAATTTGAACTGATTCTTGGTTCTTAATCTAGCATAATGGAATCACATTTTACGTTGTTAGCATGAGTTATTAGAACTTATTTTGTTTCTACGTGTACTTTGTTGAGAACACCTTTCTTGTTTCTTTATCTTATGCGACTTGATCCTAATTATTAGTGTTTAATCTTGTATGATTTGTCCCCTTTCTTAGTTCTCGATATGACTCGAAATTGACTACGATTTGCACGTATACTTGGCCTCATTTCTCACTTATTTCTTCAAAACCATCATATTATATTTTAGTTCTTATTCTTTTATGAAACATAGTTATCCCTCATGGTTCTTTATTTGGCCAAATCAAATCGCATTTTAGGTTCTTCTCTTGAGTTACGAGATTTACTTTTATAAGAACTCCTGTTCTATTTTTCTTAATCTGATATGACTCGGTCTACTTTGTTAGTTCTTAATCCTGTACATTTAGATATCCTTTACTGTGTCATAATATAGTACGATTAGACCCTTTCTTTCTTCTCAATATCGTACTATTACAATTTCTTCCTCAACCATTGTGCAGGCATAATTAGTAGGCCTCATTTCTCAGTTCTTTTTCTTATACGATTAGATAATCTCTTAATTATAAATCTTTAATGAATACGACCCGCTCTTCGTTCTTTTTAAATCTAATACGACTACTTCTCCTTTGGATTGTATCTCCTTTTGCGACTCACAATATATTACGATTTGTCGACTTTCTTAGTTCTCAATATCTTACGATTACACTTCTTCCTTAGTTATTAAGTGAATATAGTTGCCTCCGTTCTCTATTTCGAATGCGATTAGATCATTCATTTGATCTAAATCTTTTGTGCACAGGTCCCACACATGGTTCTCAATCTAGTCTAACTATGTCACGTATTATGGGCTTGTCATCCGTTAATAGATATTCTTATCTTTTCAACATGTATGTCGATTAGAACACCTTTCTAGTTTCTTAATTATCTCCTAATATTTTATCGTGTGTTCTCCTTTTGCGATTCATAACATAGAACTGTCAGTCAATTTCTTGGCTCTCAATATCGAACGATCGCGACATCTTCCCTACTCGTAAAGCAAGTTTGATCGGCCTCATTTCTCTATTCTTTTGCAAATGCGGTTAGATGATGTATTAGTTCTAAACCTTCAAGGAATAGGTCCAGCGCATGGTTCTTAATCCATTCTTATTAAGACATTATATGTTCTTACTTTGTGAAATTTGATCTCATATCTTTTCCAAATGTGCTATGATTGGAACACCTCCCATATTTCGTAATCTTACACGACTAATCTCATATACCTCAACAAAGTACACGTTAAACTCAAGAGTTGTTCATTGTTTAGCTCGATTAGTCGCATTTCTTAGTTTTCAATATTGTACGATTATCACTTCTTCCTTTGTCATAATACAAGGTGTAATTGGCTTCATTTCTCAGTTCTTTTTCAAATAAGGTTAGATAATCATCTTTTTTCTGTTCTCTGTCTTCAATTTGAACTGATTCTTGGTTCTTAATCTAGCATAATGGAATCACATTTTACGCATTAGCATGAGAATATTAGAACTGATTTTGTTTCTACGTGTACTTTGTTGAGAACACCTTTCTTGTTTCTTTATCTTATGCGACTTGATCCTAATTATTAGTGTTTAATCTTGTATGATTAAGTCCCCTTTCTTAGTTCTCAATATCGTACGAGTACAACACCTTCCACTCCGATTAAGCACGTATACTTGGCCACATCTACTTATGTATAAGAAACATCATGTATATTTTAGTTCTTATTCTTTTATTGCCAATTCCTAGATGGTTTAAAATTAAGCCAAATCAAATCGCATTTTAGGTTCTTCTCTTGAGTTACGAGATTTACATATAAGAACTCCTGTTCTATTTTTCTTAATCTGTATATGACTCGGGAAACTTTGTTAGTTCTTAATCCTGTACATTTAGATATCCTTTACTGTGTCATAATATAGTACGATTAGACCCTTTCTTTCTTATCAATATCGTACTATTACAATTTCTTCCTCAACCATTGTGCAGGCATAATTAGTAGGCCTCATTTCTCGATTCTTTTTCTTATACGATTAGATAATCTCTTAATTATAAATCTTTAATGAATACGACCCGCTCTTCGTTCTTTTTAAATCTAATACGACTACTTCTCCTTTGGATTGTATCTCCTTTTGCGACTCACAATATATTACGATTTGTCGACTTTCTTAGTTCTCAATATCTTACGATTACACTTCTTCCTTAGTTATTAAGTGAATATAGTTGCCTCCGTTCTCTTTCGAATGCGATTAGATCATTCATTTGATCTAAATCTTTTGTGCATTCGAAAGACTGTCTCTTATACACATCTAGATGTAACTATGAGACGTATAATGGGCTTAGATCCGTTAATAGATATTCTACATCTTGAAAAGATAAGTATGTCGATTAGAACACCTTTCTAGTTTCATAATTATCTCCCTAATATTTTATCGTGTGTTCTCCTTTTGCGATTCATAACATAGAACTGTCAGTCAATTTCTTGGCTCTCAATATCGAACGATCGCGACATCTTCCCTACTCGTAAAGCAAGTTTGATCGGCCTCATTTCTCTATTCTTTTGCAAATGCGGTTAGATGATGTATTAGTTCTAAACCTTCAAGGAATAGGTCTAGCGCATGGTTCTTAATCCATTCTTATTAAGACATTATATGTTCTTACTTTGTGAAATTTGATCTCATATCTTTTCCAAATGTGCTATGATTGGAACACCTCCCATATTTCGTAATCTTACACGACTAATACAGAACTCCTTTCTTTGTTCTGTGAATTGCATATGTTATGTCTCATTTTGTTGTTCATTGTTTAGCTCGATTAGTCGCATTTCTTAGTTTTCAATATTGTACGATTATCACTTCTTCCTTTGTCATTATACAAGGTGTAATTGGCTTCATTTCTCAGATTCTTGAGGAAGAATAAGGTTAGATAATCATCTTTTTTTCAAACTCTTTTTCAATTTGAACTGATTCTTGGTTCTTAATCAAGCAAATTAAATCACATTTTACTTTGTTATCATGAGTTATTAGAACTTATTATGTTTCTACGTATACTTTGTTGAGAACTCCTTTCTTGTTTGTTAATCTTATGTTACTTGATCCCAGTTATTAGTATTTAATCTTGTATGATTTGTCCTCTTTCTTAGTTCTCAATATCGTACGAGTACAACACCTTCCACTGTGATTAAGCACGTATACTTGGCCTCATTTCTCACTTATTTCTTCAAAACCATCATATTATATTTTAGTTCTTATTCTTTTACAAAGTCTCTTGTATGCATAGTTATCACTCATGGTTCTTAATTTGTCCAAATCAAATCACATTTTAAGTTCTTCTCTTGAGTTAATAGATTTACTTTTATAAGAACTCCTGTTCTATTTCTTAATCTGATATGACTCGATCTACTTTGTTAGTTCTTAATCCTGTACGATTAGATCTCCTTTACTGTATCATATTATAGTACTATTAGACCCTTTCTTTCTTCTCAATATTGTACTATTACATTTTCTTCCTTAATCATTGTGCAGGCATAATTAGTAGGCTTCATTTCTCAGTTCTTTTTCTTATATGATTAGACAATCTCTTAATTATAAATGTTTAACGAATACGACCCGCCCTTGATTCTATTTAAATCCAATACGACTACTTCTCCTTTTGATTGTATATCCTTTTGCGACTCACAATATATTACGATTAGTCGACTATCTTAGTTCTCAATATCTTACGATTACACTTCTTCCTTAGTTATTAAGCTAATATAGTTGCCTCCGTTCTCTTACCTCGAATGCGATTAGATCATTCATTTGATCTAAATCTTTTGTGCACTGGTCCCACATGGTTCTCAATCTAGTCTAACTAAGTCACGTATTAGGGACTTATCATCCGTTATTAGATATTCTTATCTTTTCAACATATATGTCGATTAGATCACCTTCTAGTTTCTTAATTATCTACCTAATATTTTATCGTGTGTTCTCCTTTTGCGATTCATAACATAGAACAGTTAGTCAATTTTTTGCCTCTCAATATCGAACGATCGCGACATCTTTCCTTATCGTAAAGCAAGTTTGATCGGCCTCATTTCTCTATTCTTTTGCAAATGCTGTTACATGATGTATTAGTTCTAAATCTTCAAGGAATAGGTCCAGCGCATGGTTCTTAATCCATTCTTATTAAAACATTATATGTTCTTTCCTTGTGAAATTTGATGTCATATCTTTTCCAAATGTGCTATGATTGGAACTCCTCCCATATTTCATAATCTTACACGACTAATCTCCTTTCTAATCTTTGTTCTGTGAATTGAATATGTTATGTCTAATTTTGTTGTTCATTGTTTAGCTCGATTAGTCGCATTTCTTAGTTTTCAATATTGTACGATTTTCACTTCTTCCTTTGTCATTATACAAGGTGTAATTGGCTTCATTTCTCAGTTCTTTTTCAAATAAGGTTAGATAATCATAGCACATTTCTCAGTTCTTGTTTCTTAATCCTATGCGACTTGATCCCAGTTATTAGTATTTAATGTTGTACGATTTGTCCCCTTTCTTAGTTCTCCATGTCGTACGAGTACAACACCTTCCAATGTGATAAAGCACGTATACTTGGCCTCATTACTCACTTATTTCTTCAAAACCATCATATTATATTTTAGTTCTTATTCTTTTATGCATAGTTATCACTCATGGTTCTTTATTTGGCCAAATCAAATCTCATTTAAGTTCTTCTTTTCAGTTACGAGATTTACTTTTATAAGAACTCCTGTTCTATTTCTTAATCTGATATGACTCGAAAAGTAATTACTTTGTTAGTTCTTAATCCTGTACGATTAGATCTCCTTTACTGTTCCATATTATAGTACGATTAGACCCTTTCTTTCTTCTCAATATCGTACTATTATAATTTCTTCATCAATCATTGTGCAGGCATAATTAATAGGCCTCATTTCTCAGTTCTTTTTCTTATACGATTAGATAATTTCTTAATTATAAATTTTTAATGAATACGACCCGCTCTTGGTTCTTTTTAAAACTAATACGACTACTTCTCCTTTTGATTGTATCTCCTTTAGTGACTCACAATATTTTACGATTAGTCGACTTTCTTAGTTCTCAATATCTTACGATTACACTTCTTCCTTAGTTATTAAGCTAATATAGTTGCCTTCGTTCTCCTTTGAATGCGATTAGATTATTCATTTTATCTAAATCTTTTGTGCACAGGTCCCTTGCATGGTTCTCAATCTAGTTTGACTAAGTCACGTATTAGGGGCTTATCATCCGTTATTAGATATTCTTATCTGATTTTCAACATGTATGTCAATTAGATCACCTTTCTAGTTTCTTAATTATCTCCCTAATATTTTATCGTGTGTTCTCCTTTTGCGATTCATAACATAGAACAGTTAGTAAATTTCTTGGCTCTCAATATCGAACGATCGCAACTTCTTCCCTACTCGTAAAGCATGTTTGATCGGCTTCATTTCTCTATTCTTTTGTAAATGCGGTTAGATGATGTATTAGTTCTGAACCTTCAAGGAATAGGTCCAGCGCATGGTTCTTAATCCATTCTTATTAAAACATTATATGTTCTTACCTTGTGAAATTGGATCTCATATCTTTTCCAAATGTGCTATGATTGGAACACCTCCCATATTTCGTAATCTTACACGACTAATCTCCTTTCTTTGTTCTGTGAATTGCATATGTTATGTCTCATTTTGTTGTTCAATGTTTAGCTCGATTAGTCGCATTTCCTTGTTCTCAATATTGTACAATTATAACTTCTTCGTTTGTTATTATACAAGGGTGTAATTGGCTACATTTCTCAGTTCTTTTTCAAATAAGGTTAGATAATCATCTTTTGTTCAATCTCTTTTTCAATTTGAACTGATTCTTGGTTCTTAATCTAGCATTAATTAAATCACATTTTACGTTATTATCATGAGTTATTAGAACTTATTATGTTTCTACGTGTACTTTGTTGAGAACTCCTTTCTTGTTTGTTAATCTTATGCGACTTGATCCCAGTTATTAGTATTTAATGTTGTACGATTTGTCCCCTTTCTTAGTTCTCAATATCGTACGAGTACAACTCCTTCCACTGTGATTAAGCACGTATACTTGGCCTTATTACAAGTACGATATTGAGAAGAAAGAAAGGGTCTTATCGTACTATATTATGACACAGTAAAGGAGATCTAATCGTACAGAATTAAGAACATACAAGGTAGATCGAGTCATATCAGATTAAGAAATAGAACAGGAGTTCTTATAAAAGTAAATCTCGTAACTCAAGATAAGAACATAAAATGTGTTGTAGATTTGATTTGGCCAAATTAAGAACCATGAGTGATAACTATGCATTAAAGAATAAGAACTATAATATAATATGATGATTTTGAAGAAATAAGTGAGAAATGAGGCCAAGTATACGTGCTTAATCACAGTGGAAGGAGTTGTACTAGTACGATATTAGAACTAAGAAAGGGACAAATCGTACAGATTAAATACTAATAACTGGGATCAAGTCGCATAAGATTAAGAAACAAGAAAGGAGTTCTCAACAAAGTACATGTAGAAACATAATAAGTTCTAATAACTCATGATAACAACGTAAAATGTGATTTAATTATGCTAGATTAAGAAGAACCAAGAATCAGTTCAAATTGAAAGAGACTTTGAACAAAAGATGATTATCTAACCTTATTTGAAAAAGAACTGAGAAATTGAAGCCAATTACACCTTGTATAATGACAAAGGAAGAAGTGATAATCGTACAATATTGAGAACTAAGAAATGCGGCTAATCGAGCTATACAATCGAACAACAAAAGGAGACATAACATATGCAATTCACAGAACAAAGAAAGGAGATTAGTCGTGTAAGATTATGAAATATGAGAGGAGTTCCAATCATAGCACATTTGGAAAAGATATGAGATCAAATTTCACAAGGTTAGAACATAAATATGTTTTAATAGGAACGGATTAAGAACCATGCACTGGACCTATTCCTTGAAGATTTAGAACTAATACATCATCTAATAGCATTTGCAAAAGAATAGAGAAATGAGGCCGATCAAACTTGCTTTACGAGTAGGGAAGAAGTTGCGATCGTTCGATATTGAGAGCCAAGAAATTGACTAACTGTTCTATGTTATGAATCGCAAAAGGATGAACACATGATAAAATATTAGGAAGATAATTAAGAAAATAGAAAGGTGATCTAATCGACATACATGTTGAAAAGATAAGAATATCTAATAACAGATTATAAGCCCCTAATACGTGACTTAGTTAGACTAGATTGAGAACCATGTGTGGAATATCTTGACATGTGCACATAAGATTTAGATCAGATGAATGATCTAATCGCATCCAAAAGAGAACGGAGGCAACTATATTAGCTTAATAACTAAGGAAGAAGTGTAATCGTAAGATATTGAGAACTAAGAAAGTCGACTAATCGTAATATATTGTGAGTCGCAAAAGGAGATACAATCGAACAAGATTGAGAACTAATAAAGGAGAAGTAGTCGTATTAGATTTAAAAAGAACCAAGAGCGGGTCGTATTTATTAAAGATTTATAATTAAGAGATTATCTATTTTTATTTTATTTTATCCAGGAATGACACTAGATTGTTCACTGATTTTGCATTTCCTCTTGTGAAGATGACTACATCATCTGCAAAAGCAAGATGGGAGATTGGTTGGCAATGACTGGGGAGACCAAATTCTATTATTCTTCCTTGCTGAACCAGGTTGTTTAGGTTCCTGGAGAAAGCTTCCATCATAATGATGAAAAGCATAGGTTAAAGGGGATCTCCTTGCCGAAAGTGTTAAACCATTCCTCTTGAGGATTGAAAGAAGCCTTTTGGGATTCCAATAATGAGCACGGAGAACCAGCAATGTTCAATGGCATTTTGTATGAGTGAAATCCAGGTGTCATTGAACCCCATCTTACGCATTGTGGAGTATAGACTGGTTCAAGAAAGCCGATCAAAAGTTTTTGAGAGGTCCAACTTGATAATGAGGTTTCCTCCTCGTGTTTTCCTATCCACATAATCCACCATTTCTTGAGCAAGAAGAATGTTATCCGTAATATCTCGCCCTTTCACGTAAGCCACTTGCTCCTTGGAAATAATTTTAGGCAATATGGAAGCTAGTCGGTTAGCTAGCAGCTTTGTGCATATTTTGTTGAAAAATGTGCAAAGGCTAATTGGCCGAAATTCATTAAAAGTTGCTGGGTTGACAACCTTTGGAATCAATGCGATTAGTGTACTAGTGAAAGTCCTTGGGAGTTGAGTGCCCTTAACAAAGTCTTTTACAGCGTTGTGTAAGTCTTTATGACACAACATGACGTGCCAGCAACATGTGAAGAAGGTTCTATTGTAACCATCTATCCCTGCATATCTTCTGGATTTAAAGTGAATGTGGCTTGCTTTACTTCATCTAGAGTATGTTTGGCCAATAAGATGCTGTTATCCTCCTGTGAAATCATACGAGGAATGTTGGCTAGTAGAGATTGATCAACGGCAACATCATTGTCAGTTTGAAAGAAGTTGATCCCTTCCGATTCTATATCCACAATATTGTCTGTCCACGCACCATTGACCTTAATTTTAGAGATGTGCTACCTTTGCTATTTAGCCTTGAGTGAAGAGTGGAAGAAGTGAGTGTTCTGGTCCCCTTCTTTTAGCCACTTGAGACCAGCCTTTTGCTTCCAATATGCATCTTCCTTTGCTAGGCACTTTGTATAGAGAGCTTGGGCATGGGATAGAACAATTTGGGTGCTTTGGTTAGGATGATTCAAGAAATTTTCCTCGCATTCTTCCACCTTTGAGTCTGCTTCTTTGACAAGAGGCTAAAGATGTTTCCAAAGATTGTATGATTCCAATTGCGCAATTCCGCTTTGAGTCGTCTTAGCTTTGTAGCTAGGATAAAGAGGGGACAGCCAACACAAGGAAGATTCCAGTTTACATCTACTACCTGCAAGAAATTGTGGTGTTTAGTCCACATGTTTAAGAAGCGAAATTGTTTAGGACTCGAGAAGCTCATTGAGGAAGAGCGGAGAAGAAGTGGAGAGTGGTCAGAGCAAGTTTTGGACAGATGTTCCACTGCAATGTTATGGAAAGTTGACAAGAAAGCATTATTGCAAACATATCTATCCAGCCTTTTCCAAATAGTGTGACCAAGACGATTTCCCCGCCAAGTGAATTGCAGCCTTGGAAAGCTAAATCCATCAATCCACAGTCTCGCAGGCAATCATTAAACTCATGCATTGCATCCAAATCTAGTGTTGAAACCCCTTTGCATTCATCCGACTAGGCAATGACATTAAAGTCGCCTCCCACAATCCATGGGGTGGTAGAGGATTGGTGAAGATCTCGAAGCTCACTCCACAACCTTCTCCTCTCATGGTTGGTGCATTTGGCGTAAATGACAGAGGCCATGCATGGTTGTTGGACATTTTTCGGTGAAACAGAAACATGAAGAAGCTGGTATGAGCTGTTGATGACTGAAGCATCATGTGCAACACTCCAAAATAGCCATATTTGGCCGTTGGTGTTTGTTGTACAGAATTGAAATCCTAATCTTTGAGCAATTACGTCGATCTGAGCCTTGTCCACCATAGGTTCCATTAAGGCTAAGACTTTTATTTTGTGGGATTTAACTAAAAGTTTGAGTCTTCTGAGTGAGATTTATTACCGACTCCTCGGATGTTCCATATGAGGACTGAATCCCAGTCAATTGGAGGGGGAGGGGAGAGGTGAACCCGGCTTTGAAGAGAGCCTGGTAGCAACTTTTCGTGGCATGTTGTACGTTCTCCTACAACAGCTTTACGTGTAGGAGTGGGCAGTCCTTTTTCTTGAGGTTCAGTCGGCTAAGTACTTACTTATACTCGCAGGGGGAGCTTGAGCCATGAGGATTTCATTATCTGAAAGGTAACCAGGCAGCTCTTCCATGATTCTCGCATGTGTGAGGGTAAGATCATCCTTAGCTGCTGGTTTTGAAATTTGAACATTCGAAAATCTAGTGGGGGGTTTGTTGGTAGTTGGATGTTTGACTCACTCTCCATATTTGAATCAGTTGGCATCCAAGGTTGCTTTTTCAATCCCAAGAATTGTGGAATTTGAAATTTGAATTTCTAGCAATTGTGATTGGTCGGTTTCGGCAGCTGGTTGCTCCGCCACTACTGGTGGTTTTCCTTTTTCCAGTGGCTGATTTGAAACTGCATTTTCAGTCCTTTGATCACTGTCATCACGTTTGCTGGGGGATTCTCCATCACGTTGGACATATAAATGCGCCCCTACTTCTTCTGGAGGTGCGTCGGGCAGTAAGGGAGAGGTATAATTAAGAGATTATCTAATCGTATAAGAAAAAGAACTGAGAAATGAGGCCTATTAAGTTATGCCTGCACAATGATTAAGGAAGAAATTATAATAGTACGATATTAAGAAGAAATAAAGGGTATAATTGTACTGTATTATGACACAGTAAAGGAGATCTAATCGTACAGGATTAGATCGAGTAATATCAGATTAAGAAATAGAACAGGAGTTCTTGTCAAAGTAAATCTCGTAACTCAAGATAAGAACTTAAAATGCGATTTGATTTGGCCAAATTAAGAACCATGAGTGATAACTATGCATAAATGAATAAGAACCAAAATAGAATAAGATGGTTTTGAAGAAATAAGTGAGAAATGAGGCCAAGTAAACGTGCTTAATCACAGTGGAAGGAGTTGTACTCGTACGATATTGAGAACTAAGAAAGGGGACAAATCGTTCAAGATTAAATACTAATAACTGGGATCAAGTCGCATAAGATTGAGAATCGAGAAAGGAGTTCTCAACAAAGTACAAGTAGAAACATAATAAGTTCTAATAACTCATGATAACAACGTAAATATGTGATTTAATTTTGCAAGATTGAGAAGAACCAAGAATCAATTCAAATTGAAAAAGTCTTTGTACAGAAGATGATTATCTAACCTTCTTTGAAAAACAACTGAGAAATGGAGCCAATTACACCTTGTATAATGACAAAGGAAGAAGTGATAATCGTACAATATTAAGAACTAAGAAATGAGACTAATTGAGCTATACAACGAACAACAAAAGGAGACAAAACATATGCAATTCACATAACAAAGAAAGGAGATTAGTCGTGTAAAATTTTGAAATATGAGAGGAGTTCCAATCATAGCACATTTGGAAAAGATATGAGATCAAATTTCACAAGGCAAGAACATAAATATGTTTTAATAAGAATGGATTAAGAACCATGCGCTGAGAAAAGAACTGAGAAATGAGGCCTATTAATTAATCACAATGATTAAGGAAGAAATTATAATAGTACGATATTGAGAAGAATCTCATTGAAATACAAATGTATTATGACACAGACTAAAGGAGATCTAATCGTACAGGATTAAGAACTAACAAAGTAGATCGAGTCATATCAGATTAAGAAATAGAACAGGAGTTCTTATCAAAGTAAATCTCGTAACTCAAGATAAGAACTTAAAATGCGATTTGATTTGGCCAAATTAAGAACCATGAGTGATAACTATGCATAAATGAATAAGAACTAAAATATAATATGATGGGTTTGAAGAAATAAGTGAGAAATGAGGCCAAGTAAACGTGCTTAATCACATTGGAAGGAGTTGTACTCGTACGATATTGAAAACTAAGAAAGGGGACAAATCGTACAAGATTAAATCCAAATAGCTGGGATCAAGTCGAATAAGATTAAGAAACAAGAAAGGAGTTCTCAACAAAGTACATGTAGAAACATAATAAGTTCTAATAACTCATGATAACAACGTAAAATGTGATTTATTTATGCTAGATTAAGAAGAACCAAGAATCAGTTCAAATTGAAAAAGACTTTGAACAAAAGATGATTATCTAACCTTATTTGAAAAAGAACTGAGACCAATTACACCTGGTATAAGGACAAAGGAAGAAGTGATAATCGTACAATATTGAGAACTAAGAAATGCGACTAATCGAGCTATACAATGAACAACATAAGGAGACATAACATATGCAATTCACAGAACAAAGAAAGGAGATTAGTCGTGTAAGATTCTGAAATATGAGAGGAGTTCCAATCACAGCACATTTGGAAAAGATATGAGATCAAATTTCACAAGGTTAGAACATAAATATGTTTTAATAAGAATGGATTAAGAACCATGCGCTGGACCTATTCCTTGAAGATATAGAACTAATACATCATTTAATAGCATTTGCAAAAGAATAGAGAAATGAGGCCGATCAAACTTGCTTTACGAGTAAGGAAGAAGTTGCGATCGTTCGATATTGAGAGCCAAGAAGTTGACTAACTGTTCTATGTTATGAATCGCAAAAGGAGAACACATGATAAAATATTAAGTGAGATAAGCATCTTAAGAAACAAGAAAGGTGATATAATCGACATACATGTTGAAAAGATAAGAATATCTAATAACGGATGATAAGACCCTAATACGTGACTTAGTTAGACTAGATTGAGAACCGTGTGTGTGACCTGTGCACAAAAGATTTAGATCAAATGAACGATCTAATCGCATTCAAAAGAGAACGGAGGAAATTATATTAGCTTAATAACTAAGGAACAAGTGTAATCGTAAGATAATGAGAACTGAGAAAGTCGAATAATCGTAAAATATTGTGAGTCGCAAAAGGAGACACAATCAAACAAGATTGAGAACTAATAAAGGAGAAGTAGTCGTATTAGATTTGCAAAGAACCAAGAGCGGGTCGTATTCATTCAGATTAATAATTAAGAGATTATCTAATCGTATAAGAAGAAGAACTGAGAAATGAGGACTATTAATTATGCCTGCACAATGATTAAGGAAGAAATTGTAATAGTACGATATTGAGAAGAAAGAAATGGTCTAATCGTTTCTGTGTTATGACACAGTAAAGGAGATCTAATCGTACAGGATTAAGAACTAACAAAGTAGATCGAGTCATATCAGATTAAGAAATAGAACAGGAGTTCTTATAAAAGTAAATCTCGTAACTCAAGATAAGAACATAAAATGAGATTTGATTTGGCCAAATTAAGAACCATGAGTGATAACTATGCATAAAAGAATAAGAACTAAAATATAATATGATGGTTTTGAAGAAATAAGTGAGAAATGAATCCAAGTATACGTGCTTAATCACATTGGAAGGAGTTGTACTCGTACTATATTGAGAACTAAGAAAGGGGACAAATCGTACAAGATTAAATACTAATAACTGGGATCAAGTCGCATAAGATTAAGAAACTAGAAAGGAGTTGTCAACAAAGTACGTGTAGAAACATAATAAGTTCTAATAACTCCTGATATCAACGTAAAATGTGATTTAATTATGCTAGATTAAGAAGAACCAAGAATCAGTTCAAATTGAAAAATAATTTGAATAAAAGATGATTATCTAACCTCATTTGAAAAAGAACTGAGAAATGAAGCCAATTACACCTTGTATAATGACAAAGGAAGAAGTGATAATCGTACAATAGTGAGAACTAAGAAATGCGACTAATCGAGCTATACAATGAACAACAAAAGGAGACATAACATATGCAATTCACAGAACAAAGAAAGGAGATTAGTCGTGTAAGATTACGAAATATGAGAGGAGTTCCAATCATAGCACATTTGGAAAAGATATGAGATCAAATTTCACAAGGTTAGAACATAAATATGTTTTAATAGGAATGGATTAAGAACCATGCACTGGACCTATTCCTTGAAGATTTAGAACTAATACATCATCTAATAGCATTTACAAAAGAATAGAGAAATGAGGCCGATCAAACTTGCTTTACGAGTTAGGAAGAAGTTGCGATCATTCGATATTGAGAGCCAAGAAATTGACTAACTGTTCTATGTTATGAATCGCAAAATGAGAACACGTAATAGTGATAAAATATTAGGGAGATAATTAAGAAACTAGAAAGGTGATCTAATCGACATGCATGTTGAAAAGATAAGAATATCTAATAACGGATGATAAGCCCTTAGTACGTGACTTAGTTAGACTAGATTGAGAACCATGTGTGGGACCTGTGCACAAAAGATTTAGATCAAATGAATGATCTAATCGCATTCGAAAGAGAACGGAGGCAACTATATTAGCTTAATAACTTAAAGTTTGATAAAGCATCTCCTCAGTATTCACAGTGCTCCAACCTCCTAAAGATGTTATTGAGGACTTGGAGAGGCAATTCGCCAACTTCTTCAGGGGCAACTCGGAATTGGGCAGTAAATACCATTGGGCATCACGGAAATCAATTTGGTCGGCCAGTAGAGGCAAATGGACTTGGGATTGTTTCATTATCGGATTTGGCTAAAGGTTTTCGTATCAAGCTGTGGTGGAAATTTCGATTAGGGCAATTCCTTGTGGTGCAAATTCATGCAAGCATGAGATATTGTCATTCCCTCCCTCGCCTGATACAGGAGGGACATGGAGACTCGTACATATGGAAGTGCATGCTCAAAAATTGACAAGACACATAACCTAGTTTTCTATTCTTGATACGCAATGGACAGTCCTCTTTTTGGTTTGATACATGGCTGTCCACAGGACCCTTATTTAATGAAGTCAGCCAAGTGTCCGAGCCAAACCTCACTATTGCCCAGGTATGGAGCACAAATGGTTGGAATCTTTCGTGTTTGAATGAGCATTATTCACTTCAAGAGCTAGAAAGTTTAAGGCAGCTCCTTCATGGAAGTGCCATCCATATATCTAATGAACCAGACGAGCTAGTGTGGACTCTCTCAACAAATGGTAAATTTTCAATCTCACCCATTCTCCCCTTACATCCTTCCATGCTCTGTCGGAAATGATATGGGATGGCAGACTACAAGCCAAGATTTCTATCTTCATGTGGCGACTTTTGAACAGAAAGCTTCCCCTTGACGACATAATAAGTCAACTTTGGAGTCTCTTTAGCTTCAAAATGCTCATTTTGCAACAATCTGGAAACTTTGGATCACCTCTTTGTAGGATGTGAATGCCAGCAGCATTTGGTTATACTTTGAATCATGGCTTGAAGTTCTTTTTCCCCCATCCTCCACAATACTAGATAAACTCAATTCTTGGTGGTGGCATGACCCTCCTTCGAAAACCCTTGTCGCTTTCCAGAAGCTTATGCCATCTTTGGTATGCTGGTTCATATGGAAAGCACGTAATATGCCAATCTTTGAAGGCCATTTCACAACGCCTCAACACATCATTACTCACATATGCTCCCAATTGCGAAGCATCTCTACATTTCGACCATTTCATAGGACTGGACCAGCTGATACACCTTTTTTTCTCATTTTATTTGCCGTCAAATACTCATCACGCAGCCGAGGAGAGCATTGGCAATCAAGTGGATTCTGCCTCCGAAAGGCAGCGCAAAACTCAACGTTGATGGGGCATCAAAAGGAAATCCAGGGTTGGTGGCTGGTGGCGGAGTAATTAGAGATCATGGAAGAAACATGATCAAGGCATTTAGCAACAATTACCTTCTCCAATCCAATTTACAAGTGGAAGCATCTGCCTTGGTGGATGGTCTCAAGCTTTGTGCACAATTTCAACTCACAGAAGTAGAAGTGGAACTCGACTCCTTAGCTCTTGTGCATATAATAAAGGGCCATTCTAAGCCACCATGGAACATTGACCCTCACTGGCAATTCATCAAAGCCTTCACCTTAGATGGTCATTTTACTTTTTTGCATGTTTACCTCACTTATCATGGAGCGGATAGGCTAGCATCTTGAGGGTATTTTTAATATCTTCCTATCCAGTATAACAAGACTCACTCCCTAGGCCTATTAGTGGTCTGTTGTGCTTGGATTATCAGGGCTGCCCGCACATAACGCATTGTAAATTATGATTCATTAAATAAACTACACCTACTTTGGGTGTTTGCTTAAAAAAATATATATTAGCTTAATAACTAAGGAAGTCATGAAGTGTAATCGTAAGATATTGAGAACTAAGAAAGTCGACTAATCGTAATATATTGTGAGTCGCAAAAGGAGATACATTCAAACAAGATTGAGAACTAATAAAGGAGTAGTCATATTAGATTTAAAAAGAACCAAAGCGGGTCGTATTCACTAAAGATTTATAATTAAGAGATTATCTAATCGTATAAGAAAAAGAACTGAGAAATGAGGCCTATTAATTATGACTGCTTTGATGATTTGGAAGAAATTGTAATAGTACGATATTGATCTCCTTTGCTGGGTCTAATCGTACTGTATTATGACACAGCAAAGGAGATCTAATCGTACAAGATTAAGAACCAACAAAGTAGATCGAGTCATATCAGTTTAAGAAAAATAGAACAGGAGTTCTTATAAAAGTAAATCTCGTAACTCAAGATAAGAACTCCAAATGCGATTAGATTTGGCCAAATTAAGAACCACGAGTGATAACTATGCATAAAAGAATAAGAACTAAAATATAATATGATGGTACTTTTGAAGAAATAAGTGAGAAATGAGGCCAAGTATACGTGCTTAATCACAGTGGAAGGAGTTGTACTGTCCAAATTCTTGTGACCAACTTTGGAGTCGATCGTTCTGAGGCAAAATTGACACGATTTCATTCTTGCAAAGTATTTGACCTAAATCACACAACTTAGGTTTCTCAAAAACTAAATAAGAAACAAAAATTTGGGTGAACAACTCCTAAGTAAAACAAGTGCTAGGGTTCAGCCATAAGTGGCCCCAAGAGTTGGGCTAAATGGGCCTTATTTAGGCTAATTAATGAGCCTAAAACTAATAACTAAAAAACAAAATCAAATAAGGTATCACGCCATAACATAAACTTGACTTGACTTGCACAAAACTGAGAATAGTCATTCTCGATCAACTTGATCGAAATACCACGAATGTACTCCAATCTTGGAAAGAATGAATCCATGCTTATCTATCTTTCATATCCTCATCTTGACACATATTTGGGCTATTCGGATCCATATCAGTTTGGTTCTTGTTTCGTTATAGACAACGGGTTGAATTCTTGCTTGATTCTTGTGTGTTCTTTATTGTTCTTGTTTGTGTGTTTGCTGTCCAAATTCTTGTGACCAACTTTGGAGTCGATCCTTGGGGTTTTGGTGCCGTCTTGAATTGTTGGGTCTCGTGGCATCAAATCGATTGTTATCATATTGCTGAAAGAAAAAGAAACGAAAAAAAGAAGAATCATTGGTTGCTTATAAATCAATTATTTGTTGGTTTCTGTCTCTTATACACATCTAGATGTGTATGCAAAGACATTAGATTACGTATTACTTCCGAGGACCTTATGAGCTCCAATTATGTCTTAACCACTTAATAATCGGGATTTGGTTTCTCATCGGAAGTTGACATAGGAAAATGAGAGAACTGTACAAATCCCAATTGAATTTGAAATGTACCAAATTTGACAGAAACTCCCTATTTTGAAAACTTTCCAAATTTGTATCTCTATTCAAAAGCACTCAATTTCTTTGTTATTCTTAAGTGCTACTTATTTGTTCTTGAGTTTCCTTTTTTATTTGCTTATATACGTTTTGTTGCTTCACGTAGTCTCGGATATTTTGTTGTCTCTTATTCTTTGAAGCTTAAATCCGAACAAATTATTTGTTTTCTTTGACTTCTAAGTGGTTAAGACATAATTGGAGCTCAAGAAAGACTTTGAGAACGAACTAATACAAGATCATTGAATAGCATTCATGAGATACACAAGAGATTGAGTGATTCAACTTGAGTGAATTTAAGACCGAGTAGTGAGGAAAAATTCTAATTTTTTTTTTCTAACACTAACCGCTTTGTTTTGTGAGTTTTATTTGTGATGTCTTGCAGGCAGAAAGAGACTTTCTTCACGAAGGTTCTTGTGATTAAAAGGGTTTGTGGTACTGTAATTGATAGTAGCATATGGATTAATATGGCAAGTACATATCTTGTTGAAAAGTTGAATTTTCCTACTAAAAACCTTATAAGTTTCGATGGTCACACACATGTCATACAAATATTTATCTCAAAATGGGATGATAATACTAAGGCATATCACTTGCGACAACATCATTGAAAAGATTAGAAATTCAAAGAAAATTTCTTCAATAATTGAATGGGAAAAGCCATCACTTCGACCATAGTCCAAGAAAAAGAGAAAAGAGAGAGATATCAAGAGAATTTATTTTGTCATGCCTATTGATTTATCTTTGTCTAGAATGACTAACCTCCCAATTGATGCAAGGTAAGAGATATGGTAGCCAATACCCTATCTCAAGTGTATGAACCAGACTTGAGCATGGAATTTAGCATTTTGTTGATGAAAAGACTTGGTTTTTGACTTGAACAGAAGAGGCATGCAAATTCAGAGCATTATTTGGATAAATCTGTCCAAGCTTTACTTGATAATAATCATATGCCATCAACTCTAATCATGCTACATGATTTTCAACATTTCACTTTTGTTCAAAGATAACTAAAATGAATTGGTATTCAAAAGTCAAAAGGATGATACCTTATTTGATCTTAGAACTTCACCCAAATTTTGATTTAGTTTTTGAGAAACCTAAGTTGCAAATACTTTGCAAGAATGAAATCGTGTCAATTTTGCCTCGAACACTTTGACTCAAATTTTTGTTTATGCTCAAATAAGTTCCAATTTGTGTCAAAAATTAATTTCCCAAATTGTGCTTATCTTGTCAAAGCTAAATGATTTTTACTTAGATCGTAAAACTTTTTGTGTTCGCACCTAGATTTTGCCAATCTTGTCTCCCATTTGACTAATCCGTGCTTTTCTTATCGTCAAGATGAGGATCTTATACACATTCATTAAGTATAATTAATTGGAGTACATTCCCTATTCAATTCAATAATACATGAAGTCCATTCTTCAAAGTGAAGCACAAGTGAGTTTCCTTTCAAGTTTATTTTAGTTTGGTCTTTAAAATTGGGCTGATTTTAAGTTGGTTTAAGTCAAGTTTAGTTGTGATTTAGTTATTAGTTTTAGGCTCAAATTAGAACCCATTTAGCCCAACTCTTGACTTATGGCTGATAGCACTACTTTTTGTTTTGTTTTTTTATAGCATGAAGAACAATAGCAAAGAAACAACAATATGGCTGGAATGAACAGTATATGTTAACTTTGAAAGAAAATCTGGAAAATTAAAGAGCTCGACTCCAAAGTTGGTCACAAGAATTTGGACAGCAAACACACAAACAAGCTCTTATAAAGATGTTGTGCCTATCAAGCTAGTCATATTTTGTAGATGATAACGAAACAAGAACCAAACTCTTAACAAGATTTAAAGCAAGAATTGACATAGGCAAGTCTATAAGTCAGTTAAAACAACCACCGTTGCTCAAGCGATGATCCCAACAAAGTAATCCAAAGACTATAAAGGTGAAAAGCAAAGTGGGAAAAGCCATCAAGATGAAAATATTGTAAAGGCTTCGATATAGGCTAAGAAAATTAGTTTAAAACTAGATCAATATCAAGACAGGTTTATTTTGAACCCTTTCCCAACTTAAAATCAGTCTAATTTACAATAAAGACCAAACACAAGTAGATTGATCACTCAAAGGATCACTTTGAAGAATTGGACTATTCTCAATTACTGAATTGAGAATAGTCCAATCCAACTTGATCGAAATAGCCGCTACTGTTCACAGATACTGGAAAGAATGAATCCATGCTTGTTCTATCTTTCATATCCTCATCTTGACACATATTTGGGCTATTCGATCCATATCAGATAGACAACGGGTTGAATTCTTGCTTGATTCTAGATTGTTCTTGTTTGTGTGTTTGCTGTCCAAATTCTTGTGACCAACATTTCCATTTTGACAAAGGAAGAAGTCTTAATCGTACAACATTGAGAACTAAGAAATGCAACTAATCGAGCTATACAATGAACAACAAAAGGAGACATAACATATGCAATTCACAGAACAAAGAAAGGAGATTAGTCGTGTAAGATTATGAAATATGAGAGGAGTTCCAATCATAGCAGATTTGGAAAAGGTATGAGATCGAATTTCACAAGTTAAGAACATCAATATGTTTCAATAGGAATGGATTAAGAACCATGCACAAGCCAATTCCTGGAAGATTTAGAACTAATACATCTTCTAATAGTATTTGCGCTGTATTTAGAGAAATGATATCCGATCAAACTTGATTTACGAGTAAGGAAGAAGTTGCGATCGTTCGATATTGAGAGCCAAGAAATTGACTAACTGTTCTATGAATCGTAAAAGGAGAACACATGATAAAATATTAGGGAGATAATAATTTGATCAGTAATATATTCTGAGTCGCAAAAGGAGATACATTCAAACAAGATTGAGAACTAATAAAGGAGAAGTAGTCATATTAGATTTAAAAAGAACCAAAGCGGGTCGTATTCACTAAAGATTTATAATTAAGAGATTATCTAATCGTATAAGAAAAAGAACTGAGAAATGAGGCCTATTAATTATGACTGCACAATGATTAAGGAAGAAATTGTAATAGTACGATATTGAGAAGAAAGAAAGGGTCTAATCGATTATGACAGAAAGGAGATCTAATCGTACAGATTAAGAACCAACAAAGTAGATCGAGTCATATCAGTTAAGAAAATAGAACAGAGTTTTAAGGCCTGTCTCTCGTACACTTCAAGATGTGTACTCCATAATGCGATTTGATTTGGCCAAATTAAGAACCATGAGTGATAACTATGCATAAAAGAATAAGAACTAAAATATAATATGATGGTTTTGAAGAAATAAGTGAGAAATGAGGCCAAGTATACGTGCTTAATCACAGTGGAAGGAGTTGTACTCGTACTTTATTGAGAACTACGAAAGGGACAAATCGTACAAGATTAAATACATCTAACTGGGATCAAGTCGCATAAGATTAAGAAACAATAAAGGAGTTCTCAACAAAGTACATCTAGAAACATAATAAGTTCTAATCACTCATGATAACAACGTGAAATGTGATTTAATTATGCTAGATAAAGAACCAAGAATCAGTTCAAATTGAAAAAGACTTTGAACAAAAGATGATTATCTAACCTTATGTGAAAAAGATGACTGAGAAATGAAGCCAATTACACCTTGTAAAATGACAAAGGAAGAAGTGATAATCGTACAACATTGAGAACTAAGAAATGCAACTAATCGAGCTATACAATGAACAACAAAAGGAGACATAACATATGCAATTCACAGAACAAAGAAAGGAGATTAGTCGTGTAAGATTATGAAATATGAGAGGAGTTCCGATCATAGCAGATTTGGAATAGGTATGAGATCGAATTTCACAAGTTAAGAACATAAATATGTTTCAATAGGAATGGATTAAGAACCATGCGCAGGCCTATTCCTTGAAGATTTAGAACTATTACATCATCTAATAGCATTTGCAAAAGAATAGAGAAATGAGGCCGATCAAACTTGCTTTACGAGTAAGGAAGAAGTTGCGATCGTTCGATATTGAGAGCCAAGAAATTGACTAACTGTTCTATGAATCGTAAAAGGAGAACACATGATAAAATATTAGGGAGATAATTAAGCAACCAGAAAGGTGATCTATATCGACATACATGTTGAAAAGATAAGAATATCTAATAACGGATGATAAGCCCCTAATACCTGACTTAGTTAGACTAGATTGAGAATCGTGTGTGGGACCTGTGCATAAAAGATTTAGATCAAATGAATGATCTAATCGCATTTGAAAGAGAACGGAGGCAACTATATTAGCTAAATAACTATGGAACAAGTGTAATCGTAAAAGAATGAGAACTGAGAAAGTCGACTAATCGTAATATATTGTGAGTCGCAAAAGGAGATACATTCAAACAAGATTGAGAACTAATAAAGGAGAAGTAGTCATATTAGATTTAAAAAGAACCAAAGCGGGTCGTATTCACTAAAGATTTATAATTAAGAGATTATCTAATCGGATAAGAAAAAGAACTGAGAAATGAGGCCTATTAATTATGACTGCACAATGATTAAAGAAGAAATTGTAATAGTACGATATTGAGAAGAAAGAAAGGGTCTAATCGTACTGTTCACCGCTACTGAAAGGAGATCTAATCGTACAGTCTAAGAATAATCTAGTGTCTCTTAGACACATCTAGATGATTAAGAAAATAGAACAGGAGTTCTTATAAAAGTAAATCTCGTTACTCAAGATAAGAACTCCAAATGCGATTTGATTTGGCCAAATTAAGAAGCACGAGTGATAACTATGCATAAAAGAATAAGAACTAAAATATAATATGATGGTTTTGAAGAAATAAGTGAGAAATGAGGCCAAGTATACGTGCTTAATCACAGTGGAAGGAGTTGTACTGCGAAAAAAAAACAAAACAAAAAAGTAGTGCTAGGGTTCAGCCATAAGTGGCCCCAAGAGTTGGGCTAAAGTCGCATAAGATTAAGAAACAATAAAGGAGTTCTCAACAAAGTACATCTAGAAACATAATAAGTTCTAATCACTCATGATAACAACGTGAAATGAGATTTAATTATGCTAGATGAAGAACCAAGAATCAGTTCAAATTGAAAAAGACTTTGAACAAAAGATGATTATCTAACCTTATTTGAAAAAGATACTGAGAAATGAAGCCAATTACACCTTGTAAAATGACAAAGGAAGAAGTGATAATCGTACAACATTGACAACTAAGAAATGCAACTAATCGAGCTATACAATGAACAACAAAAGGAGACATAACATATGCAATTCACAGAACAAAGAAAGGAGATTAGTCGTGTAAGATTATGAAATATGAGAGGAGTTCCAATCATAGCAGATTTGGAATAGGTATGAGATCGAATTTCACAAGTTAAGAACATAAATATGTTTCAATAGGAATGGATTAAGAACCATGCGCAGGCCTATTCCTTGAAGATTTAGAACTATTACATCATCTAATAGCATTTGCAAAAGAATAGAGAAATGAGGCCGATCAAACTTGCTTTACGAGTAAGGAAGAAGTTGCGATCGTTCGATATTGAGAGCCAAGAAATTGACTAACTGTTCTATGAATCGTAAAAGGAGAACACATGATAAAATATTAGGGAGATAATTAAGCAACCAGAAAGGTGATCTAGATCATATCGACATACATGTTGAAAAGATAAGAATATCTAATAACGGATGATAAGCCCCTAATACCTGACTTAGTTAGACTAGATTGAGAATCGTGTGTGGGACCTGTGCATAAAAGATTTAGATCAAATGAATGATCTAATCGCATTTGAAAGAGAACGGAGGCAACTATATTAGCTTAATAACTATGGAACAAGTGTAATCATAAAATAATGAGAACTGAGAAAGTCGACTAATCGTAATATATTGTGAGTCGCAAAAGGAGATACATTCAAACAAGATTGAGAACTAATAAAGGAGAAGTAGTCATATTAGATTTAAAAAGAACCAAAGCGGGTCGTATTCACTAAAGATTTATAATTAAGAGATTATCTAATCGTATAAGAAAAAGAACTGAGAAATGAGGCCTATTAATTATGACTGCACAATGATTAAGGAAGAAATTGTAATAGTACGATATTGAGAAGAAAGAAAGGGTCTAATCGTACTGTATTATGACACAGCAAAGGACTTCTAGATCTAATCGTACATGATTAAGACCCAACAAAGTAGATCGAGTCATATCAGATTAAGAAAAATAGAACAGGAGTTCTTATAAAAGTAAATCTCGTAACTCAAGATAAGAACTCCAAATGCGATTTGATTTGGCCAAATTAAGAACCACGAGTGATAACTATGCATAAAAGAATAAGAACTAAAATATAATATGATGGTTTTGAAGAAATAAGTGAGAAATGAGGCCAAGTATACGTGCTTAATCACATAAGAAGGAGTTGTACTCGTACGACATGGAGAACTACGAAAGGGGACAAATCGTACAAGATGAAATGCTTATAACTGGGATCAAGTCGCATAAGATTAAAAAACAAGAAAGGAGTTCTCAACAAAGTACATCTAGAAACATAATAAGTTCTAACAACTCATGATAACTACGTAAAATGTGATTTAATTATTCTAGATTAAGAACCAAGAATCAGTTCAAATTGAAAAAGACTTTGAACAAAAGATGATTATCTAACCTATTTATTTGAAAAAGAATTGAGAAATGAAGCCAATTACACCCTGTATAATGACAAAGGAAGAAGTGATAATCGTAGAATATTGAGAACTAAGAAATGCGACTAATCGAGCTATACAATAAACAACAAAAGGAGACATAACATATGCAATTCACAGAACAAAGAAAGGAGATTAGTCGTGTAAGATTATGAAATATGAGAGGAGTTCCAATCATAGAAGATTTGGAAAAGGTATGATATCGAATTTCACAAGTTAATAACATAAATATGTTTCAATAGGAATGGATTAAGAACCATGCGCAGGGCCTATTCCTTGAAGATTTAGAACTAATACATCATCTAATAGCATTTGCAAAAGAATAGAGAAATGAGGCCGATCCAACTTGCTTTACGAGTAAGGAAGAAGTTGCGATCGTTCGATATTGAGAGCCAAGAAATTGACTAACTGTTCTATGTATGAATCGCAAAAGGAGAACACATGATAAAGTATTAGGGAGATAATTAAGATGTTGATTAGTATCTCCAACTAGAATGGTGATCTAATCGGCATACATGTTGAAAAGATGAGAATATCTAGTAGCGGATGATACGCCCCTAATACGTGACTTAGTTAGACAAGATTGAGAACCATGTGTGGGACCGTGCACAAAAGATTTAGATCAAATAATGATCTAATCGCATTCGAAAGAGAACGGAGGCAACTATATTAGCTTAATAACTAAGGAAGAAGTGTAATCATAAGATATTGAGAACTAAGAAACTCGACTATTCGAAATATATTGTGAGTCGCAAAAGGAAATACAATCGAAAGGAGAAAGTAATCGTATAAGATTTAAAAATAACCAAGAGCGGGTCGTAGTCATTAAATATTTATAATTAAGAGTTAGCTAATCGTATAAGAAAAAGAACTGAGAAATGAGGCCTATTAATTATGCCTGCACAATGATTAAGGAAGAAATTGTAATAGTACGATATTGAGAAGAAAGAAAGGGTCTAATCGTACTATATTATGATACAGTAAAGGAGCCTATTTGATCTAATCGTACATGATTAAGAACTAACAAAATAGATCGAGTCATATCAGATTAAGAAAATCGAACAGCAGTTCATATAAAAGTAAATCTCGTAACTCAAGATAAGAACTTAAAATGCGATTTGATTTGGCCAAATTAAGAACCATGAGTGATAACTATGCATAAAAGAATAAGAACTAAAATATAATATGATGGTTTTGAAGAAATAAGTGAGAAATGAGGCCATGTATACGTGCTTAATCACAGTGGAAGGAGTTGTACTCGTACGATATGGAGAACTACGAAAGGGGACAAATCGTACAAGATGAAATGCTTATAACTGGGATCAAGTCGCATAAGATTAAAAAACAAGAAAGGAGTTCTCAACAAAGTACATCTAGAAACATAATAAGTTCTAACAACTCATGATAACTACGTAAAATGTGATTTAATTATTCTAGATTAAGAACCAAGAATCAGTTCAAATTGAAAAAGACTTTGAACAAAAGATGATTATCTAACCTTAATTTTGAAAAAGAATTGAGAAATGAAGCCAATTACACCTTGTATAATGACAAAGGAAGAAGTGATAATCGTAGAATATTGAGAACTAAGAAATGCGACTAATCGAGCTATACAATAAACAACAAAAGGAGACATAACACATGCAATTCACAGAATAAAGAAAGGAGATTAGTCGTGTAAGATGATGAAATATGAGAGGAGTTCCAATCATAGCACATTTGGAAAAGATATGAGATCAAGAGAATCAACAAATCTAAATGATGCCGAAATTCTCTCCTCCTTCTCTCTAGAATTCCTCTCACTAAAACACAGCACCTATCTCACTAAAACACAGCACCTATTCTTCTCCTTTTGCCACTCGGCCATGGCTGAACCAGCTGCCCTTCAGAAAACCCCATTAGGGCAACCAAAACCTTTGCACAAGCTCTTTCGGTGGACAGAATCCTAAAGCTTCATTTACCAAATGAAGACCTTGCCTTGAAAGCTCTTCAACTGCACAAAGGGGAACTCCCAGCAATTTTCTTCTCCCAAGATGAAGTTCAACACCTTGCTGCACCATTTCGTTACACATTGGTAGGTAATTTTCCAAGAGGCAAGCCGAACATGGAAACTCTTCGCAAAAGTTTTCACACCATTGGATTCAAAGGTCAGTTCACCATCGGATATCTTGATTACAAGCACATATTGATGAGGTTTTCATTGGAGGAGGACTTCCTACGATGTTGGCTCAAAACGGCACCTGGTTTGTTAATGGCTACTACATGAGGGTTCTTAAGTGGCACCCATTATTTACCACTGATGAAGAACCGTCCATAGCCCCTATATGGATTACTTTTGAAGGACTTCCAGCAGTCTTCTTCAACAAACACGCTCGTATTTAGCCTTGCTCAAGCGGTTGGAACACCAATTTTCTATGCGACTTAGCCACTGCAATTTTCACCAGGCCAAGTCGTTGCTTAGGTATGTCTGGAAGTAGACCTCCTATCTGACCTTCCTTCTAGGGTGTGGTTGGGGGTCGGAACAGTAATGAGGGCATTTGGCAAAATATTACCTACGATGCAGTCCCATCTTATTGCACGAAATGCAAGAAAATTGGCCATGCCAATGGTGAATGCCGGAGAGGAGAAGCGGGGCATCCTAACCAACATGTAGGTAACGGTGAACAAATAAAGAACTCAGCCAAGCAACCCATCCGAACACGTTGGATCTCCATGAAAGGAACTTACGGCTGGAATCTTCCCTCAAAATCAGCCCCATCTTTTCCACATGTGAATGCAGTGATAAGCTTGAAGGACCACCGAAAGGATACTCCACCAGCTGCAACCAACGTAGCTCCAATACCAATGTCGGAAATTTCCCAAAATGATGGCAAAGCTAACATGCGGGGGAAGTCCGTCCAGCAACCACCAGAAGCAACGGTGGTGCAACCTCCAGCCATGGAAGAACAACCACTCATGCTGGATGTGATTCAAAATTCAAACGCCACTTCTCATGGGATTGCACCAACAACTTCGGATAAGGCCAATCCAGAATCAACAAACGGATTCAAACCAGCAGATGGATAAGGCCAAAGCACACCAGCACTTGGATTCAAATTTTGAAAATGAGCACATTATGGAAGGTCAGCCCTTGAACCCCTTGGAGAGTGGGGCCAATTCGAATTTTGTGGAACCACCAACATCCTTGGCTGCACAATCAAGGGATGCTGAAAATCAGCCAACACACATTCGAATTTCAAACAATCCCTTCATGGATGATTCACTCATCTCTCATGGTAAAATAATGGAGGAATTACCATGTTACTATCTCCGTGCGCACTCTAAGAAGTGATAATGCAAAAGAGTACTTTTCTCATCCTTTTGATTCCTACATCTAATCTTTTTGGTTGTTCCTCATCCAAAAAGAAAAGACGCAAAAGAACCTACTCTATGCCAAGGCCAATGCGCACCAGGTTGGCCAAAGCAAACTCCAAGCTGCCCTCCCTCCCACAATGTTAAATGGATCGCATTTTAGTTTGGAACATTCGGGGGATAGACTAATAAACCCTCACTTCGTAGGTTAAAGTTAATCATTCAACAATATCAAATAAAACTCATTGCTCTAATGGAGCCAATGGTTGACAAAGCTAGAATCCTAATGTTTTCTAATAAGCTAGGCTTTGATAGAAAGGAACACCTCAAATGGCAAAATTTGGCTTTTTGGAACCGAGAGCTAGGTCTCGTCCCCACATTCAGCTCGGATCAGCTCCTCCATGTTTCCATTCCTTCCTCTCCTCAGCATGAGTGGCATGGAAGCCTAGATGTTATATAGCAAATCTAAGCCCTGTTGAGCCTGTTTTAGTTTTAATCCTGTAATGTCTCTTATACACATCTAGAATGGCGCTAAGAGACTTCCTGGGCAATGAGCTAAGGCAATGTTGGCTCCTTTGGCTCTGGTGTGCCAAAAGTGCTTCTTCCTTGATTTTGACCTCTTGAATTGGAGTCACACGGTATTTGGCAATGTCTTTGACAAGGTTAAAGAAGCCGAACAAGAGGTCAAAATCAAGGAAGAAGCACTTTTGGCACACCAGAGCCAAAGTAACCAAATTGCCTTAGCTCATGCCCAGGCGATCCATATGAGGTGCTTGGCAGAAGAGGAAGCTTTTTGGCAGCAAAAAGCGGGATGAAATGGCTGAAAGAGGGCTGTCTTGACAAAAACTCCAAATTCTTCCACTCCACCCTCCTAGCTAAACGACAAAGATTGCGTATCTCCAAGATCAAAATTGATGGGGAATGGACTGAAAATTTGCAGCTCATTGAACGGGCAGGGGTTACCCTGTCTCTTCAAGACATCTTGACCTGTTGTTGACGACTAGAATTTAGATGTCTAAGAGACCGAGCACATCCCATGCACGGTTATGAGACACACAACCTCTGTTTACAGAAAGTAATAGTACTCGAATGCCGTTTTCAACCTTAATCCTAATGGAGCAGCCGGAATTGATGGCTATAATGGGGTTTTCTTCACTACCTGCTGGGACATTATTCACCATGATCTTTTCCTTGCGGTGAGAGATTTTCTTAAAGGAGCTAAGTTGCCACGAATGTTTACTAGTACTCTTATTGCTCTTATCCCAAAAACAGCCAATCCGAATTCTTTTAGTGACTTCCGGCCCATAAGCTTGTGCACTTTCTTCAACAAAATCTGCACACCAAGATATTGGCCAACCGACTTTCTCTCATTCTACCGAAGATTATTTCAGCCGAACAAGTGTCCTATGTTCAAAGGAGGGACATTGCCGATAACATTCTTCTTGTACAAGAAATGACCAATTTCATAGATCGGAAGACGAGGGGAGGAAATTTGATCATCAAACTCGACCTCGCCAAGGCGTTTGATAGGCTTTCATGGCCTTTCTTATATGCCATTCTACACAAGATTGGATTTGCTGAACATTGGACTTCTCTCATCAAGAACGTTTTGGAGGAATGTTGGTTTTCTGTACTCATCAATGGCTTTCACAAAGGGAGAAACAAAATCCATTCGCTGGAGGTGCTTTGGCCTTAACATCGGTTTGAGTTTGAATCCGCCAGCTCTTTAACAAGTCCAAAAGCTTCTTTTACCATACCAAATTTCCAAGTCTATTCCCACGCCAAGTGAATTTACAGCCTTGAAAAGGTAAGTCCACCAAGCCACATGCATGTAGGCAATCATTGAAGTCATTCATGGCATCAAGGTGCAATGGGGAAGTTCCTTTGTACTCATCAGTACTAGCTTCCCGGATTCATGGATGGAAAACGAGGTTCCTCTCTCCAGGAGGACGGTTAATTCTAATCAAGCATGTTCTGAGCAGCATTCCCATCTACCTATTATCGGTTCTCCTTCCCCCAAGATCAGTAATTAAAGAAAGGAACACCAATTTGCAAACTTTTTCAGGGCAGCTCAAACGAGGTGCTAAAACGACATTGGATCGCATGGGGTAAAGTTTGCCACCAACCCACCAGCCATGGTCTAGGGATTCCACCCACTAGAAGATGTGGTACGAGGCTTTAGTATCAAACTTTGGTGGAAGTTTCGAAGGGGCAGCTCTTTGTGGTGTTCCTTTCTTCAAGGCCGCTACCTTAAGGGCCAACACCCTACCTTGGTCGCTGAATCACCAGGAGATTCACTCTTATGGAAAAGAATGATGCGAGTTCGTGATGAGGCTAAAGCCTCGTACCACATCTTCTAGTGGTGCTCCTTCTGGTTCGACCCATGTCTCTTATACGGACCTCTTTCCCACAAAGGTAGCCCAGTGTATGATGGGCAGCTCAAGGTTTCCCATGTTTGGGGTTCTAATGGTTGGAATATTTCCTCTTTGGACGAGAGATACTCCATGGAGGAGCTGCAAACTGTATTGTACAATGATTCAAGTGTATAAGAGACAGTCTTGGTCCAGTCTCGAATTGTTTGGACCCCTACATCTACTGGTTCCTTTTCACTCTCAACGACATACGCCACAACGGTGCGGACTTTTTCTAATTGGCCACACAGAGTGTAGACAAATGATTTGGGATGGGAGACTCCAACTGAAAATCTCCATTTTCATGTGGAAATTGCTGAATAGGAGACTGCCACTAGATGATAATTTGATTACAATCGGCTTTTCCTTAGCCTCCAAGTGCTACTACTGTTGTCATGGAGAGTCCTTGGATCATCTTTTTGTGTGCTGCGCTATCTCACGCCAAGTTTGGTACTTTTTCGAAACTTGGCTAGAGGTGATGATCGCACCTTCAACGACCATCTTAGACAAGCTTAGCTCATGGTGGTGGGCTGCAGCACCCTCTTCCACAATTGGGCTAATCCACAAAATCCTCCCTTGTATAATATGTTGGTTCTTATGGAAAGCTAGGAACATGGCTGTGTTTGATGGGAAAACAAGTAGTGCTGCACGCATCATTGCCAACATCAACTCATATTTAGTGAATATTTTCTCAATCCACCCCTTCACAAGAGAAAGCACAGCTGATGAATTGCTTCTCTCACGGGACATCCACCATGAAAAGGAGCAACTCTTACAAACAAAACCTAAGAGAATCTTGGCGGTCAAATGGGCATGCCCTCCTCCAGGATGTTTCAAACTAAATGTGGATGGTGCCTCTAAAGGTAATCCGGGAATGGAGCAGGTGGTGGCTCATAAGGGATCACAAGGGTCTTGTATACACATCTAGAAATGGTTACTTTCAGAAACCAGCTTGCAAGCGAGGTAATGGCACTTGAAGAGGGCTCAAGCTCTGTGACAGGTGTCTCTTATACCCATTGGAGGTTGAGATTGATTCACTCATCCTTGTCAACACTTTGAATGGTTCGTCGTCACCAATTTGGAGTATTGATGACCAACTCCGTGTCATACAAGGCCTTTGTGTTGGAAAATAGATTTCATTTAAACATATTTTTAGAGAGTCTAATCAAGTTGCTGATAGATTAGCTAATGAGGGTATTGCAAATCCAATGTATGTTGAGTACGAGCACAACACCATTCCTTGCTCTATAAAAGGTCTGGTTTGGAATCAAATCGAATCCACTAGATGCTAGGGGCTGCCCTAACCTTCGATATTGTAATAACTCATAAAATAAATAAAAGTTCTGCCCACCTTTTGGGCGTTTGATTAAAAAAAAAAAAAAAAGATATGAGATCAAATTTCACAATGTAAGAACATAAATATGTATTAATAAGAATGGATTAAGAAAAATACGCTGGACCTAATCCTTGAAGATTTAGAACTAATACATCATCTAATAGCATTTGCAAAAGAATAGAGAAATGAGGCCCGATCAAACTTGCTTTACGAGTAAGGAATAAGTTGCGATCGTTCGATATTGAGAGCCAAGAAATTGACTAACTGTTCTATGTATGAATCGCAAAAGGAGAACACATGATAAAATATTAGGGAGATAATTAGGAAACTAGAAAGGTGATATAATCGACATACATGTTGAAAAGATAAGAATATCTAATAACGGATGATAAGCCCCTAATACGTGACTTATTAGACTAGATTGGGAACCATGTGTGGGACCTGTGCACATTATGAAAAGATTTAGATCAAATGAATGATCTAATCGCATTCGAAAGAGAACGGAGGCAACTATATTAATAACTAATGCAGAAGTGTAATCATAAGATATTGAGAACTAAGAAAGTCGACTAATATTAATATATTGTGAGTCGCAAAAGGAGATACAATCGAAAGGAGAAATAATCATATAAGATTTAAAAAGAACCAAGAGCGGGTCGTAGTCATTAAATATTTATAATTAAGAGTTAGCTAATCGTATAAGAAAAAGAACTGAGGAATGAGGCCTATTAATTATGCCTGCACAATGATTAAGGAAGAAATTGTAATAGCAAGATGTTGAGAAGAAAGAAAGGGTCTAATCGTATATTATGACACAGTAAAGGAGATCCAATCGTACATGATTAAGAACTAAAAAAGTAGATCGAGTCATATCAGATTAAGAAATAGAACAGGAGTTCTTATAAAAGTAAATCTCGTAACTCAAGATAAGAACTTAAAAGACAGTCTGATTATGCCGAATTAGTCTCGTACACATCTGGAGAAATACGAAAGGGGACAAATCATACAAGATTAAATACTAATAACTGGGATCAAGTCGCATAAGATTAAGAAACAAGAAAGGAGTTCTCAACAAAGTACATCTAGAAACATAATAAGTTCTAATAACTCAGGATAACAACGTAAAATGTGATTTAATTATGCCAGATTAAGAACCAAGAATCTGTTCAAATTGCAAAAGACTTTGAACAAAAGATGATTATCTAACCTTATTTGAAAAAGAACTGAGAAAGGAAGCCAATTACACCTTGTATGATGACAAAGGAATAAGTGATAATCGTACAATATTGAGAACTAAGAAATGCGACTAATCGAGCTATACAATGAACAACAAAAGGAGACATAACATCTGCAATTCACAGAACAAAGAACGGAGATTACGAGAGTCGTGTAAGATGATGAAATATGAGAGGAGTTCCAATCATAGCACATTTGGAAAAGATATCAGATCAAATTTCGCTAGGTAAGAACATAAATATGTTTTAATAAGAATGGATTACGAACCATGCGCTGGACCTATTCCTTGAACATTTAGAACTAATACATCATCTATGCATTTGCAAAAGAATAGAGAAATGAGGCCGATCAAACTTGCTTTACGAGCAAGGAATAAGTTGCGATCGTTCGATATTGAGAGCCAAGAAATTGACTAACTGTTCTATGTATGAATCGTAAAAGGAGAACGTGTGATAAAATATCTAGGAGATATTAAGACACTAGACGTTATTGATATAATCGACATAATGTTGAAAAGATAAGATTATGTAATAACGGATGATAAGCCCCTAATACGTGACTTAGTCAGACTAGATTGAAAACCATGTGTGGGACTTGTGCACAAAAGATTTATATCAAATGAATGATCTAATCGCATTCGAAAGAGAACGGATTTCTTAAGATTTAAATTTCTAGACTCTTCTTATCTTGTCTAGTTCTTATGTACATCTCTCTGATTTTCTTTTTCCATCTGTAAAGGAGATCCAATCGTACAGGATTAAGAACTAAAAAAGTAGATCGAGTCATATCAGACTAAGAAATAGAACAGGAGTTCATATAAAAGTAAATCTCGTAACTCAAGATAAGAACTTAAAATTCAATTCGATTTGGCCGAATTAAGAACCATGAGTGATAACTATGCATAAAAGAATAAGAGTTACTAAAATATAATATGATGGTTTTGAAGAAATGAGTGAGAAATGAGGCCAAGTATACGTGCTTAATCACAGTGGAAGGAGTTGTACTCGTACGATATGGAGAACTACAAAATGGGACAAATCGTACAAGATTAAATACTAATATACTGGGATCAAGTCGCATAAGATTAAGAAACAAGAAATGAGTTCTCAACAAAGTACATCTAGAAACATAATAAGTTCTAATAACTCAGGATAACAACGTAAAATGTGATTTAATTTTGCTAGATTAAGAACCAAGAATCAGTTGAAATAGAAAAAGACTTTGAACAAAAGATGATTATCCAACCTTATTTGAAAAAGAATGGAGAAATGAAGTCAATTACACCTTGTATAATGACAAAGGAAGAAGTGATAATCGTACAATATTGACAACTAAGAAATGGGACTAATCGAGCTATACAATTAACAACAAAAGGAGACATAACATATGCAATTCACAGAACAAAGAAATAAGATTGGTCATATGTAAGATTATGAAATATGAGAGGAGTTCCAATCATAGCTCATTTGGAAAAGATATCAGATCAAATTTCGCTAGGTAAGAACATAAATATGTTTTAATAAGAATGGATTAAGAACCATGCGCTGGACCTATTCCTTGAACATTTAGAACTAATACATCATCTATGCATTTGCAAAAGAATAGAGAAATGAGGCCGATCAAACTTTCTTTACGAGCAAGGAATAAGTTGCGATCGTTCGATATTGAGATCCAAGAAATTGACTAACAGTTCTACGTATGAATCGCAAAAGGAGAACACATGATAAAATATTAGGGAAATAATTAAGAAACTAGAAAGGTGATATAATCGACATAATGTTGAAAAGATAAGAATATCTAATAACGGATGATAAGCCCCTAATATGTGACTTAGTTAGACTAGATTGAAAACCATGTGTGGGACTTGTGCACAAAAGATTTAGATCAAATGAATGATCTAATCGCATTCGAAAGAGAACGGAGGCTCACACAATTATATTAGCTTAATAACTAAGGAAGAAGTGTAATCGAAAGATATTGGAACTAAAAACGTCGACTAATCGTAATATATTGTGAGACGCAAAAGGAGATACAAACAAAAGGAGAAGTAGTCGTATAAGATTTAAAAAGAACCAAGAGCGGGTCGTAGTCATTAAAAATTTATAATTAAGAGTTTGCTAATCGTATAAGAAAACGAACTGAGAAATGACTTATTAATTATGCCTGCACAATGATTAAGGATGATACGACTAATCTACTTTCTTAGTTCTTAACATAGTACTATCACTAGTGATAAGCTTCTTTTATACACATCAAATGTGTATAAGAGACAGATTTTAGATCCAAAAAGTAGATCGAGTCATATCAGATTAAGAAAAATAGAACAGGAGTTCTTATAAATCTAAATCTCGTAACTCAAGATAAGAACTCCAAATGCGATTTGATTTGGCCAAATTAAGAACCACGAGTGATAACTATGCATAAAAGAATAAGAACTAAATAGAATATAATATGATTGTTTTGAAGAAATAAGTGAGAAATGAGGCCAAGTATACGTGCTTAATCACAGTGGAAGGAGTTGTACTGCACGATATGAGAACTACGAAAGGGGACAAATCGTACAAGAGAAATACTTATAACTGGGATCAAGTCGCATAAGATTAAAAAACAAGAAAGGAGTTCTCAACAAAGTACATCTAGAAACATAATAAGTTCTAATCACTCATGATAACAACGTGAAATGTGATTAAATTATGCTAGATTAAGAACCAAGAATCAGTTCAAATTGAAAAAGACTTTGAACAAAAGATGATTGAATCTATACCTTATTTGAAAAAGAACTGAGAAATGAAGCCAATTACACCTTGTAACATGACAAAGGAAGAAGTGATAATCGTACAACATTGAGAACTAAGAAATGCAACTAATTGAGCTATACAATGAACAACAAAAGGAGACATAACATATGCAATTCACAGAACAAAGAAAGGAGATTAGTCGTGTAAGATGAAATTATCTACATATATGAAATATGAGAGGAGTTCCAATCATAGCAGATTTGGAAAAGGTATGAGATCGAATTTCACAAGTTAATAACATAAATATGTTTCAATAGGAATGGATTAAGAACCATGCGCAGGGCCTATTCCTTGAAGATTTAGAACTAATACATCATCTAATAGCATTTGCAAAAGAATAGAGAAATGAGGCCGATCCAACTTGCTTTACGAGTAAGGAAGAAGTTGCGATCGTTCGATATTGAGAGCCAAGAAATTGACTAACTGTTCTATGTATGAATCGCAAAAGGAGAACAAATGATAAAGTATTAGGGAGATAATTAAGAAACTAGAATGGTGATCTAATCGGCATACATGTTGAAAAGATGAGAATATCTAGTAACGGATGATACGCCCCTAATACGTGACTTAGTTAGACAAGATTGAGAACCATGTGTGGGACCGTGCACAAAAGATTTAGATCAAATAATGATCTAATCGCATTCGAAAGAGAACGGAGCAACTATATGTTATAGCTTAATAACTAAGGAAGAAGTGTAATCATAAGATATTGAGACTAAGAAACTCGACTATTCGAAATATATTGTGAGTCGCAAAAGGAAATACAATCGAAAGGAGAAAGTAATCGTATAAGATTTAAAAATAACCAAGAGCGGGTCGTAGTCATTAAATATTTATAATTAAGAGTTAGCTAATCGTATAAGAAAAAGAACTGAGAAATGAGGCCTATTAATTATGCCTGCACAATGATTAAGGAAGAAATTGTAATAGCAAGATGTTGAGAAGAAAAAAAGGGTCTAATCGTACTATATTATGACACAGTAAAGGAGATCCAATCGTACAGGATTAAGAACTAAAAAAGTAGATCGAGTCATATCAGATTAAGAAAATTAAACAGGAGTTCTTATAAAAGTAAATCTCGTAACTCAAGATAAGAACTTAAAATACGATTTGATTTGGCCGAATTAAGAACCATGAGTGATAACTATGCATAAAAGAATAAGAACTAAAATATAAGTATGATGGTTTTGAAGAAATAAGTGAGAAATGAGGCCATGTATACGTGCTTAATCACAGTGGAAGGAGTTGTACTCGTACGACATGGAGAACTACGAAAGGGGACAAATCGTACAAGATGAAATGCTTATAACTGGGATCAAGTCGCATAAGATTAAAAAACAAGAAAGGAGTTCTCAACAAAGTACATCTAGAAACATAATAAGTTCTAACAACTCATGATAACTACGTAAAATGTGATTTAATTATTCTAGATTAAGAACCAAGAATCAGTTCAAATTGAAAAAGACTTTGAACAAAAGATGATTATCTAACCTTATTTGAAAAAGAATTGAGAAATGAAGCCAATTACACCTTGTATAATGACAAAGGAAGAAGTGATAGTCGTAGAATATTGAGAACTAAGAAATGCGACTAATCGAGCTATACAATAAACAACAAAAGGAGACATAACATATGCAATTCACAGAACAAAGAAAGGAGATTAGTCGTGTAAGATGATGAAACTATGAGAGGAGTTCCAATCATAGCACATTTGGAAAAGATATGAGATCAAATTTCACAATGTAAGAACATAAATATGTATTAATAAGAATGGATTAAGAAAAATGCGCTGGATCTATTCCTTGAAGATTTAGAACTAATACATCATCTAATAGCATTTGCAAAAGAATAGAGAAATGAGGCCCGATCAAACTTGCTTTACGAGTAAGGAATAAGTTGCGATCGTTCGATATTGAGAGCCAAGAAATTGACTAACTGTTCTATGTATGAATCGCAAAAGGAGAACACATGATAAAATATTAGGGAGATAATTAGGAAACTAGAAAGGTGATATAATCGACATACATGTTGAAAAGATAAGAATATCTAATAACGGATGATAAGCCCCTAATACGTGACTTATTAGACTAGATTGGGAACCATGTGTGGGACCTGTGCACAAAAGATTTAGATCAAATGAATGATCTAATCGCATTCGAAAGAGAACGGAGGCAACTATATTAATAACTAATGCAGAAGTGTAATCATAAGATATTGAGAACTAAGAAAGTCGACTAATATTAATATATTGTGAGTCGCAAAAGGAGATACAATCGAAAGGAGAAATAATCGTATAAGATTTAAAAAGAACCAAGAGCGGGTCGTAGTCATTAAATATTTATAATTAAGAGTTAGCTAATCGTATAAGAAAAAGAACTGAGGAATGAGGCCTATTAATTATGCCTGCACAATGATTAAGGAAGAAATTGTAATAACAAGATGTTGAGAAGAAAGAAAGGGTCTAATCGTACTATATTATGACACAGTAAAGGAGATCCAATCGTACATGATTAAGAACTAAAAAAGTAGATCGAGTCATATCAGATTAAGAAATAGAACAGGAGTTCTTATAAAAGTAAATCTCGTAACTCAAGATAAGAACTTAAAATGCGATTTGATTTGGCCGAATTAAGAACTAAAATATAATATGATGGTTTTGAAGAAATAAGTGAGAAATAAGGCCATGTATATTTATCTTATTCTTCTTATCTTATTATGATCACATCTTATTCTGGGATCAAGTCGCATAAGATTAAGAAACAAGAAAGGAGTTCTCAACAAAGTACATCTAGAAACATAATAAGTTCTAATAACTCAGGATAACAACGTAAAATGTGATTTAATTATGCCAGATTAAGAACCAAGAATCTGTTCAAATTGAAAAAGACTTTGAACAAAAGATGATTATCTAACCTTATTTGAAAAAGAACTGAGAAAGGAAGCCAATTACACCTTGTATGATGACAAAGGAATAAGTGATAATCGTACAATATTGAGAACTAAGAAATGCGACTAATCGAGCTATACAATAAACAACAAAAGGAGACATAACATCTGCAATTCACAGAACAAAGAACGGAGATTAGTCGTGTAAGATGATGAAATATGAGAGGAGTTCCAATCATAGCACATTTGGAAAAGATATCAGATATTTATCAAATTTCGCTAGGTAAGAACATAAATATGTTTTAATAAGAATGGATTAAGAACCATGCACTGGACCTATTCCTTGAACATTTAGAACTAATACATCAACGAATAGCATTTGAAAGGGGACAAATCGTACAAGATTAATTACTAGTGGAAGGTGTTGTACTCGTACGATATTGGAAGGTGTTGTACTCGTACGATATTGAGAACTAAGAAAGGGGACAAATCGTACAAGATTAATTACTAATAACTGGGATCAAGTCGCATAGGATTAAGAAACAAGAAAGGAGTTCTCAACAAAGTACATGTAGAAACATAATAAGAATGAGATCAAATTATCAAATTTCAAATGCTATTAATATGAGAGGAGTTGTTAGAACTTATTATGTTTCTACATGTACTTTGTTGAGAACTCCTTTCTTGTTTCTTAATCTTATGCGACTTGATCCCAGTTATTAGTATTTAATCTTGTACGATTTGTCCCCTTTCGTAGATCTCCATATCGTACGAGTACAACTCCTTCCACTGTGATTAAGCACGTATACTTGGCCTCATTTCTCACTTATTTCTTCAAAACCATCATATTACGATTTTGTCTCTTATTCAGTTATGCATAGTTATCACTCATGGTTCTTAATTTGGCCAAATGAAATCGCATTTTAAGTTCTTATCTTGAGTTACGAGATTTACTATTATAAGAACTCCTGTTCTATTTCTTAATCTGATATATAACGATCTATTTCGTTAGTTCTTAATCCTGTGCGATTAGATCTCCTATACTGTGTCATAATATAGTACGATTAGACCCTTTCTTTCTTCTCAATATCGTACTGTTACAATTTCTTCCTTAATCATTGTGCAGGCATAATTAATAGGACTCATTTCTCAGTTTTTGTTCTTACATGATTAGATAATCTCTTAATTATAAATCTTTAATGAATACGACCCGCTCTTGCTTCTTTTCAAATCTAATACGACTACTTCTCCTTATGATTGTATATCCTTTTGCGACTATGTCACAATATATTACGATTAGTCGACTTTCTTTGTTCTCGATTTCTTACTATTACACTTCTTCCTTAGTTATTAAGCTAATGGAGTTGCCTCCGTTCTCTTTCGAATGCGATTAGATCATTCATTTGATCTAAATCTTTAGTGCACAGGTCCCACACATGGTTCTCAATCTAGTCTAACTAGGTCACAAATTAGGTGCTTATCATCCGTTATTAGATATTCTTATCTTTTTAACATGTATGTCGATTAGATCACCTTTCCTGTTTCTTAATTATCTCCCTAATATTTTATCATGTGTTCTCCTTTTGTGATTCATAACATAGAACATTTAGTCAATTTCTTGGCTCTCAATATCGAACGATCGCAAATTCTTCCTTACTCGTAAAGCAAGTTTGATCGGCCTCATTTCTCTATTCTTTTGCAAATGCATAGATGATGTATTAGTTCTAAATCTTCAAGCAATAGGTCGAGCGCATGGTTCTTAATCCATTCTTATTAAAACATATTCATTATGTTCTTACCTTGTGAAATTTGATCTCATATCTTTTCCAAATGTGCTATGGTTGGAATTTCTCTCATATTTCATAATCTTACACGACTAATCTCCTTTCTTTGTTCTGTGAATTGTGTATGTTATGTCTCCTTTTGTTGTTCATTGTATAGCTCGATTAGTCGCATTTCTTAGTTCTCAATATTGTACGATTATCACTTCTTCCTTTGTCATTATACAAGGTGTAATTGGCTTCATTTCTCAGTTCTTTTTCAAATAAGGTTAGATAATCATCTTTTGTTCAAACTGTTTTTCAATTTTAACTGATTCTTGGTTCTTAATCTAACATAATTAAATCACATTTTACGTTGTTATCACGAGTAGTTAGAACTTATTATGTTTCTACATGTACTTTGTTGAGAACTCCTTTCTTGTTTCTTAATCTTATGCGACTTGATCCCAGTTATTAGTATTTAATCTTGTACGATTTGTCCCCTTTCGTAGTTCTCCATATCGTACGAGTGCATTATAGAACATGAAGTCCACTGTGATTAAGCACACTTGGAAGATTTGTCACTTATTTCTTCAAAACCATCATATTATATTTTAGTTCTTATCTCTTTTATGCATAGTTATCATCTAATGGTTCTTAATTTGGCCAATTCAAATCGCATTTTAAGTTCTGATCTTGAGTTACGAGATTTACTATTATAAGAGTTCTTCCTGTTCTATTTCTTAATCATGATATGACTCGATCTATTTCGTTAGTTCTTAATCCTGTGAACCATGATCTTCTTTACTGTGTCATAATATAGTACGATTAGACCCTTTCTTTCTTCTCCATATCGTACTGTTACAAGAACTAACTTAATATTGTGCAGGCATAATTAATAGGACTTATTTCTCAGTTCTTGTTCTTACACGATTAGATAATCTCTTAATTATAAATCTTTAATGAATACGACCCGCTCTTGCTTCTTTTCAAATCTAATACGACTACTTCTCCTTATGATTGTATCTCCTTTTGTGACTCACAATGATCTAATATTACGATTAGTCGACTTTCTTAGTTCTTGATTTCTTACGATTACACTTCTTCCTTAGTTATTAAGCTAATGGAGTTGCCTCCGTTCTCTTTCGAATGCGATTAGATCATTCATTTGATCTAAATCTTTAGTGCACAGGTCCCACACATGGTTCTCAATCTAGTCTAACTAGGTCACGAATTAGGTGCTTATCATCCGTTATTAGATATTCTTATCTTTTCAACATGTATGTCGATTAGATCACCTTTCCTGTTTCTTAATTATCTCCCTAATATTTTATCATGTGTTCTCCTTTTGTGATTCATAACATAGAACATTTAGTCAATTTCTTGGCTCTCAATATCGAACGATCGCAAATTCTTCCTTACTCGTAAAGCAAGTTTGATCGGCCTCATTTCTCTATTCTTTTGCAAATGCATAGATGATGTATTAGTTCTAAATCTTCAAGCAATAGGTCCAGCGCATGGTTCTTAATCCATTCTTATTAAAACATATTTATGTGTCTTACCTTGTGAAATTTGATCTCATATCTTTTCCAAATGTGCTATGGTTGGAATTTCTCTCATATTTCATAATCTTACACGACTAATCTCCTTTCTTTGTTCTGTGAATTGTGTATGTTATGTCTCCTTTTGTTGTTCATTGTATAGCTCGATTAGTCGCATTTCTTAGTTCTCAATATTGTACGATTATCACTTCTTCCTTTGTCATTATACAAGGTGTAATTGGCTTCATTTCTCAGTTCTTTTTCAAATAAGGTTAGATAATCATCTTTTGTTCAAACTCTTTTTCAATTTGAACTGGTTCTTAATCTAGCATAATTGAATCACATTATACGTTGTTATCATGAGTTATTAGAATTATTATGTTTCTGCATGTACTTTGGTGAGAACTCCTTTCTTGTTTCTTAATCTTATGCGACTTGATTCCAGTTATTAGTATTTAATCTTGTTCGATTTGTCCCCTTTCTTAGTTCTCAATATCGTACGAGTACAACACCTTCCACTGGTGATTAAGCACGTATACTTGGCCTCATTTCTCACTTATTTCTTCAAAACCTTCATATTATATTTTAGTTTTTATTCTTTTATGCATAGTTATCACTCGTGGTTCTTAATTTGGCCAAATCAAATCGCATTTTAAGTTCTTATCTTGAGTTACGAGATTTACTTTTATAAGAACTCCTGTTCTATTTGTTAATCTGATATGACTCGATCGACTTTTTTAGTTCTTAATCCTGTACGACTAGATCTCATATTACATGTGTATTAGACCCTTTCTTTCTTCTCAATATCGTACTATTACAAGTTCTTCTTTAATCATTGTGCATGCGTAATTAATAGGCTTCATTTCTCAGTTCTTTTTCTTACACGATTAGATAATCTCTTAATTATAAATATTTAATGAATGCGACCCGCTCTTGGTTCTTTTTAAATCTAATACGACTACTTCTACTTTATTAGTTCTCCATCTTGTTTGATTGCTGTATCTCATTTTGCGACTCACAATAAATTACTGCATGATGATTAGTCGACTTTCTTAGTTCTCAATATCTTACGATGACATTTCTTCCTTAGTTATTAAGCTAATATGGTTGCCTCCGTTCTCTTTCGAATGCGATTAGATCATTCATTTGATCTAAATCTTTTGTGCACAGGTCCCACACTGTTCTCAATCTAGTCTAACTAAGTCACGTATTAGGGGGTTATCGTCCGTTATTGGATATTCTTATCTTTTCAACATCTATGTCGATTAGATCACCTTTCTAGTTTCTTAATTATCTCCCTAATATTTTATCATGTGTTCTCCTTTTGCGATTCATAGAACAGTTAGTCAATTTCTTGGCTCTCAATATCGAACGATCGCAACTTCTTCCATACTCGTAAAGCAAGTTTGATCGGCCTCATTTCTCTATTCTTTTGCAAATGCTATTAGATGATGTATTAGTTCTAAATCTTCAAGGAATAGGTCCAGCACATGGTTCTTAATCCTTTCTTATTAAAACATATTTATGTTCTTACCTTGAAAATTGAAAACAATATGAAAATAGTACAGATACAGATCAAGATTAACTATAAGAATAAGAACATATAATAGAATTGCATATGTTATGTCTCCTTTTGTTGTTCATTGTATAGCACGATTTGTCGCATTTCTTAGTTCTCAATATTGTACGATTATCACTTCTTCCTTTGTCATTATACAAGGTGTGTAATTGGCTTCATTTCTCAGTTCTTTTTCAAATAAGGTTAGATCATCATCTTTTGTTCAAACTCTTTTTCAATTTGAACTGATTCTTGGTACTTAATCTAGCAGAATTAAATCACATTTTGCGTTGTTATCATGAGTTATTACAACTTATTATGTTTCTACATGTACTTTGTTGAGAACTCCTTTCTTGTTTCTTAATCCTATGCGACTTGATCCCAGTTATTAGTAATTAATCTTGTACGATTTGTCCCCTTTCTTAGTTCTCAATATCGTACGAGTACAACACCTTCCACTCGTGTGATTAAGCACGCATACTTGGCCTCATTTCTCACTTATTTCTTCAAAACCATCATATTATATTTTAGTTCTAATTCTTTTATGCATAGTTATCACTCATGGTTCTTAATTTGGCCAAATCAAATCGTATTTTAAGTTCTTATCATGATTTACGAAATTTACTTTTATAAGAACTCCTGTTCTATTTTTCTTAATCTGATATGACTCGATCGACTTTTTCGTTCTTAATCCTGTACGACTAGATCTCCTTTACTGTGTCATAATATAGTACGATTAGACCCTTTCTTTCTTCTCAATATCGTACTATTACAATTTCTTCCTTAATCATTGTGCAGGCATAATTAATAGGACTCATTTCCCAGTTATTCTTCGTACACGATTTGATAATCTCTTAATTATAAATCTTTAATGAATACGACCCACTCTTGCTTCTTTTCAAATCTAATACGACTACTTCTCCTTTATTAGTTCTCCATCTTGTTTGATTGCTGTATCTCATTTTGCGATGAACTCACAATATATTATGATTAGTCGACTTTCTTAGTTCTCAATATCTTATGATTACACTTCTTCCTTAGTTATTAAGCTAACACGGTTGCCTCCGTTCTCTTTCGAATGCGATTAGATCATTCATTTGATTTAATCTTTTGTGCACAGATCCCACACGTTGTTCTCAATCTAGTCTAACAAAGTCACGTATTAGGGGTTTATCATCCGTTATCAGATATTCTTATCTCTTCAACATGTATATCGATTAGATCACCTATCTTGTTTCTTAATTATCTCCCTAATATTTTATCATGTGTTCTCCTTTTGCGATTCATAGAACAGTTAGTCAATTTCTTGGCTCTCAATATTGAACGATCACAACTTCTTCCTTACTCGTAAAGCAAGTTTGATCGGCCTCATTTCTCTATTCTTTTACAAATGCTATTAGATGATGTATTAGTTCTAAATCTTCAAGCAAAAGGTCCAGCGCATGGTTCTTAATCCATTCTTATTAAAACATATTTATGTTCTTACCTTGTGAAATTTGATCTCATATCTTTTCCAAATGTGCTATGGTTGGAATTTCTCTCATATTTCATAATCTTACACGACTAATCTCCTTTCTTTGTTCTGTGAATTGTGTATGTTATGTCTCCTTTTGTTGTTCATTGTATAGCTCGATTAGTCGCATTTCTTAGTTCTCAATATTGTACGATTATCACTTCTTCCTTTGTCATTATACAAGGTGTAATTGGCTTCATTTCTCAGTTCTTTTTCAAATAAGGTTAGATAATCATCTTTTGTTCAAACTCTTTTTCAATTTTAACTGATTCTTGGTTCTTAATCTAACATAATTAAATCACATTTTACGTTGTTATCACGAGTAAGTTAGAACTTATTATGTTTCTACATGTACTTTGTTGAGAACTCCTTTCTTGTTTCTTAATCTTATACGACTTGATCCCAATTATTAGTATTTAATCTTGTACGATTTGTCCCCTTTCGTAGTTCTCCATATCGTACGAGTACATCGATATTTCCTTCCACTGTGATTAAGCACGTACACTTGGCCTCATTTCTCACTTATTTCTTCAAAACCATCATAGTATATTTTAGTTCTTATTCTTTTATGCATAGTTATCACTCATGGTTCTTAATTTGGCCAAATCAAATCGCATTTTAAGTTCTGATCTTGAGTTACGAGATTTACTATTATAAGAACTCCTGTTCTATTTCTTAATCTGATATGACTCGATCTATTTCGTTAGTTCTTAATCCTGTGCGATTAGATCTTCTTTACTGTGTCATAATATAGTACGATTAGACCCTTTCTTTCTTCTCCATATCGTACTGTTACAATTTCTTCCTTAATCATTGTGCAGGCATAATTAATAGGACTTATTTCTCAGTTCTTGTTCTTACACGATTAGATAATCTCTTAATTATAAATCTTTAATGAATACGACCCGCTCTTGCTTCTTTTCAAATCTAATACGACTACTTCTCCTTATGATTGTATCTCCTTTTGTGACTCACAATATATCATACGATTAGTCGACTTTCTTAGTTCTCGATATCTTACGATTACACTTCTTCCTTAGTTATTAAGCTAATGGAGTTGCCTCCGTTCTCTTTCGAATGCGATTAGATCATTTATTTGATCTAAATCTTTAGTGCACAGGTCCCACACATGGTTCTCAATCCAGTCTAACTAGGTCACGAATTAGGTGCTTATCATCCGTTATTAGATATTCTTATCTTTTCAACATGTATGTCGTTTATATCACCTTTCCTGTTTCTTAATTATCTCCCTAATATTTTATCATGTGTTCTCCTTTTGCAATTCATAACATAGAACATTTAGTCAATTTCTTGGCTCTCAATATCGAACGATCGCAACTTCTTCCTTACTCGTAAAGCAAGTTTGATCGGCCTCATTTCTCTATTCTTTTGCAAATGCATAGATGATGTATTAGTTCTAAATCTTCAAGGAATAGGTCCAGTGCAGGGTTCTTAATCCATTCTTATTAAAACATATTTATGTTCTGTACATTGTGAAATTTGATCTCATATCTTTTCCAAATGTGCTATGGTTGGAATTTCTCTCATATTTCATAATCTTACACGACTAATCTCCTTTCTTTGTTCTGTGAATTGTCTCCTTTTGTTGTTCATTGTATAGCTCGATTAGTCGCATTTCTTAGTTCTCAATATTGTTCGATTATCACTTCTTCCTTTGTCATTATACAAGGTGTAATTGGCTTCATTTCTCAGTTCTTTTTCAAATAAGGTTAGATAATCATCTTTTGTTCAAACTCTTTTTCAATTTTAACTGATTCTTGGTTCTTAATCTAACATAATTAAATCACATTTTACGTTGTTATCACGAGTTGTTAGAACTTATTATGTTTCTACATGTACTTTGTTGAGAACTCCTTTCTTGTTTCTTAATCTTATGCGACTTAATCCTGTCTATTAGTACACATCTTGTACGATTTGTCCCCTTTCGTAGTTCTCCATATCGTACGAGTACAACTCCTTAATTCCACTGTGATTAAGCACGTACACTTGGCCTCATTTCTCACTTATTTCTTCAAAACCATCATATTATATTTTAGTTCTTATTCTTTTATGCATAGTTATCACTCATGGTTCTTAATTTGGCGAAATCAAATCGCATTTTAAGTTCTGATCTTGAGTTACGAGATTTACTATTATAAGAACTCCTGTTCTATTTCTTAATCTGATATGACACGATCTATTTCGTTAGTTCTTAATCCTGTGCGATTAGATTTCCTTTACTGTGTCATAATATAGTACGATTAGACCCTTTCTTTCTTCTCAATATCGTACTGTTACAATTTCTTCCTTAATCATTGTGCAGGCATAATTAATAGGACTCATTTCTCAGTTCTTGTTCTTACACGATTAGATAATCTCTTAATTATAAATCTTTAATGAATACGACCCGCTCTTGCTTCTTTTCAAATCTAATACGACTACTTCTCCTTATGATTGTATCTCCTTTTGCGACTCAAAATATACTTACGATTAGTCGACTTTCTTAGTTCTCGATATCTTACGATTACACTTCTTCCTTAGTTATTATGCTAATGGAGTTGCCTCCGTTCTCTTTCGAATGCGATTAGATCATTCATTTGATCTAAATCTTTAGTGCACAGGTCCCACACATGGTTCCCAATCTAGTCTAACTAGGTCACGAATTAGGTGCTTATCATCCGTTATTAGATATTCTTCTCTTTTCAACATGTATGTCGATTAGATCACCTTTCCAGTTTCTTAATTATCTCCCTAATATTTTATCATGTGTTCTCCTTTTGCGATTCATAACATAGAACATTTAGTCAATTTCTTGGCTCTCAATATCGAACGATCGCAACTTCTTCCTTACTCGTAATGCAAGTTGGATCGGCCTCATTTCTCTATTCTTTTGCAAATGCATAGATGATGTATTAGTTCTAAATCTTCAAGGAGTAGGTCCAGTGCAGGGTTCTTAATCCATTCTTATTAAAACATATTTATGTTCTTGTAAATTGTGAAATTTGATCTCATATCTTTTCCAAATGTGCTATGGTTGGAATTTCTCTCATATTTCATAATCTTCCACGACTAATCTCCTTTCTTTGTTCTGTGAATTGTGTATGTTATGTCTCCTTTTGTTGTTCATTGTATAGCTCGATTGGTTGCATTTCTTAGTTCTCAATATTGTTCGATTATCACTTCTTCCTTTGTCATTATACAAGGTGTAATTGGCTTCATTTCTCAGTTCTTAATCTAGCATAATTGAATCACATTATACGTTGTTATCACGAGTTGTTAGAATTATTATGTTTCTACATGTACTTTGGTGAGAACTCCTTTCTTGTTTCTTAATCTTATGCGACTTGATTCCAGTTATTAGTATTTAATCTTGTTCGATTTGTCCCCTTTCTTAGTTCTCAATATCGTACGAGTACAACACCTTCCACTGTGATTAAGCACGTATACTTGGCCTCATTTCTCACTTATTTCTTCAAAACCTTCATATTATATTACTGTTAGTTTTTATTCTTTTATGCATAGTTATCACTCGTGGTTCTTAATTTGGCCAAATCAAATCGCATTTTAAGTTCTTATCTTGAGTTACGAGATTTACTTTTATAAGAACTCCTGTTCTATTTGTTAATCTGATATGACTCGATCGACTTTTTTAGTTCTTAATCCTGTACGACTAGATCTCCTTTACTGTGTATTAGACCCTTTCTTTCTTCTCAATATCGTACTATTACAAGTTCTTCTTTAATCATTGTGCATGCGTAATTAATAGGCTTCATTTCTCAGTTCTTTTTCTTACACGATTAGATAATCTCTTAATTATAAATATTTAATGAATGCGACCCGCTCTTGGTTCTTTTTAAATCTAATACGACTACTTCTACTTTATTAGTTCTCCATCTTGTTTGATTGCTGTATCTCATTTTGCGACTCACAATAAATTACGATTAGTCGACTTTCTTAGTTCTCAATATCTTACGATTACATTTCTTCCTTAGTTATTAAGCTATGAAGATATGGTTGCCTCCGTTCTCTTTCGAATGCGATTAGATCATTCATTTGATCTAAATCTTTTGTGCACAGGTCCCACACTGTTCTCAATCTAGTCTAACTAAGTCACGTATTAGGGGGTTATCATCCGTTATTGGATATTCTTATCTTTTCAACATCTATGTCGATTAGATCACCTTTCTAGTTTCTTAATTATCTCCCTAATATTTTATCATGTGTTCTCCTTTTACGATTCATAGAACAGTTAGTCAATTTCTTGGCTCTCAATATCGAACGATCGCAACTTCTTCCTTACTCGTAAAGTAAGTTTGATCGGCCTCATTTCTCTATTCTTTTGCAAATGCATAGATGATGTATTAGTTCTAAATCTTCAAGGAATAGGTCCAGCGCATGGTTCTTAATCCATTCTTATTAAACATATTTATGTTCTTACCTTGTGAAATTTGATCTCATATCTTTTCCAAATGTGCTGTGATTGGAACTCCTCTTATATTTCAAAATCTTATATGATACACGACTAATCTCCTTTCTTTGATCTGTGAATTGCATATGCTGTCTCCTTTTGTTGTTCATTGTATAGCTCGATTAGTCGCATTTCTTAGTTCTCCATATTGTACGATTAACACTTCTTCCTTTGTCATTATACAAGGTGTAATTGGCTTCATTTCTCAGTTCTTTTTCATATAAGGTTAGATAATCACCTTTTGTTCAAACTCTTCTTCAATTTGAACTGATTCCTGGTTCTTAATCTAGCATAATTAAATCACATTTTACGTTGTTATCACGAGTTATTAGAACTTATTATGTTTCTACATGTACTTTGTTGAGAACTCCTTTCTTGTTTCTTAATCTTATGCGACTTGATCCCAGTTATTAGTATTTAATCTTGTACGATTTGTCCCCTTTCTTAGTTCTATGTATCGTACGAGACAACACCTTCCACTGTGATTAAGCATGTATACTTGGCCTCATTTCTCACTTATTTCTTCAAAACCATCATATTATATTTTAGTTCTGAGTATTCTTTTTTGCATAGTTATCACTCATGGTTCTTAATTTGGCCAAATCAAATTGCAATTTTAATTCTTATCTTGAGTTACGAGATTTACTTTTATAAGAACTCCTGTTCTATTTCTTAATCTGATATGACTCGATCGACTTTTTTAGTTCTTAATCCTGTACGACTAGATCTCCTTTACTGTGTCATAATACAGTACGATTAGACCCTTTCTTTCATCTCAATATCGTGCAATTACAATTTCTTCCTTAATCATTGTGCAGGCGTAATTAATAGGACCATTTCTCAGTACTTTTTCTTACACGATTTGATAATCTCTTAATTATAAATCTTTAATGAATACTACCCGCTCTTGGTTCTTTTCAAATCTAATACGACTACTTCTCCTTTATTAGTTCTCCATCTTGTTTGATTGCTGTATCTCATTTTGCGACTCACAATATATTACGATTAGTCGCCTTCCTTAGTTCTCAATATCTTACGATTACACTTCTTCCTTAGTTATTATTAGCTAATACGGTTGCCTCCGTTCTCTTTCGAATGCGATTAGATCATTCATTTTACCTAAATCTTTTGTGCACAGGTCCCACACGTTGTTCTCAATCTAGTCTAACAAAGTCACGTATTAGGGGTTTATCATCCGTTATTAGATATTCTTATCTCTTCAACATGTATATCGATTAGATCACCTATCTTGTTTCTTAATTATCTCTATAATATTTTAACATGTGTTCTGCTTTTACGATTCATAGAACAGTTAATCAATTTCTTGGCTCTCAATATTGAACGATCGCAACTTCTTCCTTACTCGTAAAGCAAGTTTGATGGGCCTCATTTCTCTATTCTTTTGCAAATGCTATTAGAAGATGTATTAGTTCTAAATCTTCAAGCAATAGGTCCAGCGCATGGTTCTTAATCCATTCTTATTAAAACATATTTATGTTCTTACCTTGTGAAATTTGATCTCATTTCTTTTCCGAATGTGCTATTGTTGGAACTCCTATCATATTTGCTGATACAAGAATAATCTTACATGACATATCTCCTTTCTTTGTTCTGTGAGTTGCATATGTTATGTCTCCTTTTGTTGTTCATTGTATAGCTCGATTAGTCGCATTTCTTAGTTCTCAATATTGTACGATTATCACTTCTTCCTTTGTCATTGTACGAGGTGTAATTTGCTTAATTTCTCAGTTCTTTTTCAAATAAGGTTAGATAATCATCTTTTGTTCAAACTCTTTGTCAATTTGAACTGATTCCTGGTTCTTAATCTAGCATAATTAAATCACATTTTACGTTGTTATCATGAGTTATTATAACTTATTATGTTTCTACATGTACTTTGTTGAGAACTCCTTTCTTGTTTCTTAATCCTATGCGACTTGATCCCAGTTATTAGTATTTAATCTTGTACGATTTGTCCCCTTTCTTAGTTCTCAATATCGTACGAGTACAACACCTTCCTCTGTGATTAAGCACGTACACTTGGCCTCATTTCTCACTTATTTCTTCAAAACCATCATATTAACGTATATTTTAGTTCTTATTCTTTTTTGCATAGTTATCACTCAAGGTTTTCAATTTGGAAAATCAAATCGCATTTTAAGTTCTTATCTTGAGTTACGAGATTTACTTTTATAAGAACTCCTGCTCTATTTCTTAATCTCATCTGACCCGATCGACTTTTTTAGTTCTTAATCCTGTACGACTAGATCTCCTTTACTGTGTCATAATATAGTACGATTAGACCCTTTCTTTCTTCTCAATATCGTACTATTACAATTTCTTCCTTAATCATTGTGCAGGCATAATTAATAGGACTCATTTCTCAGTTCTTTTTCTTACACGATTAGATATTCTTTTAATTAAAAATCTTTAATGAATACGACCCGCTCTTGGTTCGTTTAAAATCTAATACGACTACTTCTCCTTTTGATTGTATCTCCTTTTGCGACTCACAATATATTTTGATTAGTCGACTTTCTTAGTTCTCAATATCTTACGATTACACTTCTTCCTTAGTTATTATGCATAAGTAATATAGTTGCCTCCGTTCTCTTTCGAATGCGATTAGATCATTCATTTGGTATAAATCTTTTGTGCACAGGTCCCACACATGGTTCTCAATCTAGTCAAACTAAGTCACGTATTTGGGGCTTATCATCCGTTATTAGACATTCTTATCTTTTCAACATGTATGTCGATTAGATCACCTTTCTAGTTTCTTAATTATCTCCCTAATATTTTATCATGTGTTCTCCTTTTGCGAGTCATACAGAGAACAGTTAATCAATTTCTTGGCTCTCAATATCGAACGATCGCAACTTCTTCCTTACTCGTAAATCAAGTTTGATCGGCCTCATTTCTCTATTCTTTTGCAAATGCTTCTATGATGTATTATTTCTAAATCTTCAAGGAATAGGTCCAGCGCATGGTTCTTAATCCATTCTTATTAAAACATATTTATGTTCTTCCCTTTTGAAATTTGATCTCATATCTTTTCCAAATGTGCTATGATTGGAACTCCTCTCATATTTCAATAATAATCTTACACGACTAATCTCCTTTCTTTGTTCAGTGAATTGCATATGTTATGTCTCCTTTTGTGGTTCAATGTAGAGCTCGATTAGTCGCATTTCTTAGTTCTCAATATTGTACGATTATCACTTTTTCCTTTGTCATTTTATCAAGGTGTAATTGGCTTCATTTCTCAGTTCTTTTTCAAATAAGGTTAGATAATCATCTTTTGTTCAAACTCTTTTTCAATTTGAACTTATTATGTTTCTACATGTACTTTGTTGAGAACTCCTTTCTTGTTTCTTAATCCTATGCGACTTGATCCCAGTTATTGAGTATTCGTACAAGATGTACGATTTGTCCCCTTTCTTAGTTCTCAATATCGTACGAGTACAACACCTTCCTCTGTGATTAAGCACGTACACTTGGCCTCATTTCTCACTTATTTCTTCAAAACCATCATAGTATATTTTAGTTCTTATTCTTTTTTGCATAGTTATCACTCAAGGTTTTCAATTTGGAAAATCAAATCTCAATGATTAAGGAAGAAATTGTAATAGTACTCAATATCGTACTATTACAATTTCTTCCTTAATATATTGTGCAGGCCTAATTAATAGGTGACTCATTTCTCAGTTCTGTTTCTTACACGATTAGATATTCTTTTAATTAAAAATCTTTAATGAATACGACCCGCTCTTGGTTCGTTTAAAATCTAATACGACTACTTCTCCTTTTGATTGTATCTCCTTTTGCGACTCACAATATATTATGATTAGTCGACTTTCTTAGTTCTCAATATCTTACGATTACACTTCTTCCTTAGTTATTATGCTAATATAGTTGCCTCCGTTCTCTTTCGAATGCGATTAGATCATTCATTTGGTATAAATCTTTGTGCACAGGTCCCACACATGGTTCTCAATCTAGTCAAACTAAGTCACGTATTTGGGGCTTATCATCCGTTATTAGACATTCTTATCTTTTCAACATGTATGTCGATTAGATCACCTTTCTAGTTTCTTAATTATCTCCCTAATATTTTATCATGTGTTCTCCTTTTGCGAGTCATACAGAGAACAGTTAGTCAATTTCTTGGCTCTCAATATCGAACGATCGCAAATTCTTCCTTACTCGTAAATCAAGTTTGATCGGCCTCATTTCTCTATTCTTTTGCAAATGCATCGATGATGTACTATTTCTAAATCTTCAAGGAATAGGTCCAGCGCATGGTTCTTAATCCATTCTTATTAAAACATATTTATGTTCTTCCCTTGTGAAATTTGGTCTCATATCTTTTCCAAATGTGCTATGATTGGAACTCCTCTCATATTTCATAATCTTACACGACTAATCTCCTTTCTTTGTTCAGTGAATTGCATATGTTATGTCTCCTTTTGTGGTTCAATGTATTCTAGGAGCTCGATTAGTCGCATTTCTTAGTTCTCAATATTGTACGATTATCACTTTTTCCTTTGTCATTTTATCAAGGTGTAATTGGCTTCATTTCTCAGTTCTTTTTCAAATAAGGTTAGATAATCATCTTTTGTTCAAACTCTTTTTCAATTTGAACTGATTCCTGGTTCTTAATCTAGCATAATTAAATCACATTTTACGTTGTTATCATGACTTATTAGAACTTTTATGTTTTTACATATACTTTGTTGAGAACTCCTTTCTTGTTTCTTATTCCTATGTGACTTGATCCCAATTATTAGTATTTAATCTTGTACGATTTTCTTAGTTCTCAATATCGTACGAGTACAACACCTTCCTCTGTGATTAAGCACGTACACTTGGCCTCATTTCTCACTTATTTCTTCAAAACCATCATAGTATATTTTAGTTCTTATTCTTTTTTGCATAGTTATCACTCAAGGTTTTCAATTTGGAAAATCAAATCGCATTTTAAGTTCTTAGTTAAATGATAAGTCTCTTGAGTTACGAGATTTACTTTTATAAGAACTCCTGTTCTATTTCTTAATATGATATGACTCGATCGACTTTTTTCGTTCTTAATCCTGTACGACTAGATCTCCTTTACTGTGTCATAATATAGTACGATTAGACCCTTTCTTTCTTCTCAATATCGTACTATTACAATTTCTTCCTTAATCATTGTGCAGGCATAATTAATAGGACTCATTTCTCAGTTCTTTTTCTTACACGATTAGATAATCTCTTAATTATAAATCTTTAATGAATACGACCTGCTCTTGGTTCTTTTCAAATCTAATACGACTACTTCTTCTTTAGATTGTATCTCCTTTTGCGACTCACAATATATTATGATTAATCGACTTTCTTAGTTCTCAATATCTTCGATTACACTTCTTCCTTAGTTATTAAGCTAATATAGTTGCCTCTATTCTCTTTCGAATGCGATTAGATCATTCATTTGGTCTAAATCTTTTGTGCACAGGTCCCACACACGGTTCTCGTAATCTAGTCTAACTAAGTCACGTATTAGGGGCTTATCATCCGTTATTAGACATTCTTATCTTTTCAACATATATGTCGATTACATCACCTTTCTAGTTTCTTAATTATCTCCCTAATATTTTTTCATGTGTTCTCCTTTTACGATTTATACATAGAACAGTTAGTCAATTTCTTGGCTCTCAATATCGAACGATCGCAACTTCTTCCTTACTCGTAAAGCAAGTTTGATCGGCCTCATTTCTCTATTCTTTTGCAAATACATAGATGATGTATTAGTTCTAAATCTTCAAGGAATAGGTCCAGTGCATGGTTCTTAATCCATTCTTATTAAAACATATTTATTTCTTCCCTTGTGAAATTAGATCTCATATCTTTTCCGAATGTGCTATGACTGGAACTTCTCTCATATTTCATAATCATACACGACTAATCTCCTTTATTTGTTCTGTGAATTGCATATGTTATGTCTCCTTTTAATGTTCATTGTATAGCTCGATTAGAGATCGTATTTCTTAGTTCTCAATATTGTACGATTATCACTTCTTTCTTTGTCATGATACAAGGTGTAATCAAGGTTCATTTCTCAGTTCTTTTTCAAATAAGGTTAGATAATCATCTTTTGTTCAATCTCTTTTTCAATTTGAACTGATTCCTGGTTCTTAATCTAGCATAATTCAATCACATTTTACGTTGTTATCATGAGTTATTAGAACTTGTTATGTTTCCACATGTACTTTGTTGAGAACTCCTTTCTTGTTTCTTAATCCTATGCGACTTGATCCCAGTTATTAGTATTTAATCTTGTACGATTTGAAAAAGAACTTAGTTCTCAATATCGTACGAGTACAACTCCTTCCACTGTGATTAAGAACATATACTTGGCCTCATTTCTCATTTATTTCTTGAAAACCATCATATTATATTTTAGTTCTTATTCTTTTATGCATAGTTATCACTCATGGTTCTTAATTTGGCCAAATCAAATCCAATGTTAAGTTCTTATCTTGTATAGAAACAAGTTACGAGATTTACTTTTATAAGAACTCCTGTTCTATTTCTTAATCTGATATGACTCGATCTATTTCGTTAGTTCTTAATCCTGTACGATTAGATCTCCTTTACTGTTTCATATTATAGTACGATTAGACCCTTTCTTTCTTGTCAATATCGTACTATTACAATTTCTTCTTTAATCATTGTGCAGGCATAATTAAAAGGCGTCATTTCCCATATTCTTTTTCTTATACGATTAGATAGTCTCTTAATTATAAATCTTTAATGAATACGACCCGCTCTTGGTTCTATTTAAATCCAATACGACTACTTCTCCTTTATTAGTTCTCAATCTTGTTTGATTGCTGTATCTCATTTTGCGACTCACAATATATTACGATTAGTCGACTTTCTTAGTTCTCAATATCTTACGATTACACTTCTTCCTTAGTTATTAAGCTAATATGGTTGCCTCCGTTCTCTTTCGAATGCGATTAGATCATTCATTTGATCTAAATCTTTTGTGCACAGGTCCCACACATGGTTCTCAATCTAGTCTAACTAAATCACATATTAGGGGGTATAAGATTCAGTTTTTAGATATTCTTATCTTTTCGACATTTATGTCGATTAGATCACCTTTCTGGTTTTTAATTATCTCCCTAATATTTTATCATGTGTTCTCCTTTTGCGATGTCATAGAACAGTTAGTCAATTTCTTGGCTGTCAATATCGAACGATCGCAACTTCTTCCATACTCGTAAACCAAGTTTGATCGGCCTCATTTCTCAATTCTTTTGCAAATGCTATTAGATGATGTATTAGTTCTAAATCTTCAAGTAATAGGTCCAGCACATGGTTTTTAATCCATTCTTATCAAAACATATTTATGTTCTTACCTTGTGAAATTTAATCTCATATTTTTTCCAAATGTGCTATGATTGGAACTGCTCTCATATTTCATAATCCTAAACGACTAACCTCCTTTCTTTGTTCTGTGAATTGCATATGTTATGTCTCCTTTTGTTGTTCATATATATAGCACGATTTGTCGCATTTCTTAGTTCTCAATATTGTACGATTATCACTTCTTCCTTTGTCATTATACAAGGTGTGTAATTGGCTTCATTTCTCAGTTCTTTTTCAAATAAGGTTAGATCATCATCTTTTGTTCAAACTCTTTTTCAATTTGAACTGATTCTTGGTTCTTAATCTAGCATAATTAAATCACAGTTTACGTTGTTATCATTAGTTATTAGAACTTATTATGTTTCTACATGTACTTTGTTGAGAACTTCTTTCTTGTTTCTTAATCCAATGCGACTTGATCCCAGTTATTAGTATTTAATCTTGTACGATTTGTCCCCTTTCTTAGTTCTCCATGTCGTAAGAGTACAACTCCTTCCACTGTGATTAAGCACGTATACTTGGCCTCATTTCTCACTTATTTCTTCAAAACCATCATATTATATTTTAGTTCTTATTCTTTTATGCATAGTTATCACTCATGGTTCTTAATTTGGCCAAATCAAATCGCATTCGTTTAAGTTCTTATCTTGAGTTACGAGATTTACTTTTATAAGAACTCCTGTTCTATTTCTTAATCTGATAATGACTAAATCTATTTCGTTAGTTCTAAGATCCTGTATGATTAGATCTCCTTTACTGTGTCATAATATAGTACGATTAGACCCTGTTCTATTCTTCTGAATATCGTACTAACAATTTCTTCCTTAATCATCTGTCCAGGCATAAGTAATAGAGTCTCATTTCTCAGTTCTTTTTCTTATACGATTAGATAATCTCTAAATTATAAATCTTTAATGAATACGACCCGCTCTTGGTTCTTTTTAAATCTAATACGACTACTTCTCCTTTATTAGTTCTCAATCTTGTTTGATTGTTTCTCCTTTTGCGACTCACAATATATTACGATTAGTCGACTATCTTAGTTCTCAATATCTTACGATTACACTTCTTCCTTAGTTATTAAGCTAATATAGTTGCCTCCGTTCTCTTTCGAATGCGATTAGATAATGCATTTGATCTAAGCTTAATCTCTGTGCAGAAGGTCCCACACATGGTTCTCAATCTAGTCTAACTAGGTCACGTATTAGGTGCTTATCATCCGTTATTAGATTTTCTTATCTTTTCAACATGTATGTCGATTAGATCACCTTTCTAGTTTCTTAATTATCTCCCTAATATTTTATCATGTGTTCTCCTTTTGAATTCATAACATAGAACAATTAGTCAATGTCTTGGCTCTCAATATCGAACGATCGCAACTTCTTCCTTACTTGTAAAGCAAGTTTGATCGGCCTCATATCTCTATTCCTGTTGCAAATACTATCTAGATGATATAAGAGTTCTAAATCTAATAACAAGGAATAGGTCCAGCGCATGGTTCTTAATCCATTCTTATTAAAACATATTTATGTTCTTACCTTGTGAAATTTGATCTCATATCTTTTCCGAATGTGCTATAATTGGAACTCCTCTCATATTTCATAATCCTACACGACTAATCTCCTTTCTTTGTTCTGTGAATTGCATACGTGTATATGTCTCCTTTTGTTGTTCATTGTATAGCACGATTAGTCGCATTTCTTAATTCTCAATATTTTACGATTATCACTTCTTCCTTTGTCATTATACAAGGTGTGTAATTGGCTTCATTTCTCAGTTCTTTTTCAAATAAGGTTAGATAATCATCTTTTGTTCAAATTCTTTTTCAATTTGAACTGATTTCTGGTTTTTAATCTAGCATAATTAAATCACATTTTAGGTTGTTATCATGAGTTATTAGAACTTACTATGTTTCTACATGTACATTGTTGAGAACTTCTTTCTGGTTTCTTAATCTTATGCGACTTGATCCCAGTTATTAGTATTAATCTTGTACGATTTGTCCCCTATCTGAGTTCTCAATATCGTACAGAGTACAACACCTTCCACTGTGATTAAGCACGTATACTTGGCCTCATTTCTCACTTATTTCTTCAAAACCATCATATTATATTTTAGTTCTTATTCTTTTTTGCATAGTTATCACTCATGGTTCTTAATTATGGCCAAATCAAATCGCATTTTAAGTTCTTAGCTTGAGTTACGAGATTTACTTTTATAAGAACTCCTATTCTCTTTCTTAATCTGATATGACTCAATCTATTTAGTTAGTTCTTAATCCTGTACGATTAGATTTCCTTTACTGTGTCATAATATAGTACGATTAGACCCTTTCTTTCTTCTCAATATCGTACTATTACAATTTCTTCCTTAATCATTGTGCAGGCATAATTAATAGGCTTCATTTCTCAGTTCTTTTTCTTATACGATTAGATAATCTCTTAATTATAAATCTTTAATGAATACGACCCGCTCTTGGTTCCTTTTAAATCCAATACGACTACTTCTCCTTTTGATTGTATCTCCTTTTGCGACTCACAATATATTACGATTAGTCGACTATCTTAGTTCTCAATATCTTACGATTACACTTCTTCCTTAGTTATTAAGCTAATATAGTTGCCTCCGTTCTCTTTCGAATGCGATTAGATCATTCATTTGTAATCTAAATCTTTTGTGGACATCTAGTCCCACACATGGTTCTCAATCTAGTCTAACTAAGGCAAGTATTAGGGGCTTATCATCCGTTATTAGATATTCTTATCCTTTCAACATGTCTGTCGATTACATCACCTTTCTAGTTTCTTAATTATCTCCCAAATATTTTATCATGTGTTCTCCTTTTGCGATTCCTGCATAGAACAGTTAGTCAATTTCTTGGCTCTTAATATCGAACGATCGCAACTTCTTCCTTACTCGTAAACCAAGTTTGATCGGCCTCATTTCTCTATTCTTTTGCAAATGCATAGATGATGTATTAGTTCTAAATCTTCAAGGAATAGGTCCAGCGCATGGTTCTTAATCCATTCTTATTAAAACATATTTATGTTCTTACCTTGTGAAATTTGATCTCATATCTTTTCCGAATGTGCTATGATTGGAACTCCTCTCATATTTCATAATCCTACACGACTAATCTCCTTTCTTTGTTCTGTGAATTGCATATGTTATGTGACGCTTCTTTTGTTGTTCGCTGTATAGCACGATTAGTCGCATTTCTTTGTTTCAATATTGTACGATTATCACTTTTTCCTTTGTCATTATACAAGGTGTGTAATTGGCTTCATTTCTCAGTTCTTTTTCAAATAAGGTTAGATAATCATCTTTTGGTCAAACACTTTTTTAATTTGAACTGATTCCTGGTTCTTAATCTAGAATAATTAAATCACATTTTACACATATCATGAGTTATTAGAACTTATTATGTTTCTACATGTACTTTGTTGAGAACTTCTTTCTTGTTTCTTAATCTTATGCGACTTGATCCCAGTTATTAGTATTTAATCTTGTACGATTTGTCTCCTTTCTTAGAGATCTCAATATCGTACGATTATTACTCATTCCAAATGTGATTAAGCACGTATACTTGGCCTCATTTCTCAGTTATTTCTTCAAAACCATCAGATTGTATTTTAGTTCTTATTCTTTTTTGCATAGTTATCACTCATGGTTCTTAATTTGGCCAAATCAAATCGCATTTTAAGTTCTTATCTTGAGTTACGAGATTTACTTTTATAAGAACTCCTGTTCTATTTCTTAATCAGATATGACTAAATCTATTTCGTTAGTTCTTAATCCTGTACGATTAGATCTCCTTTACTGTGTCATAATATAGTACGATTATACCCTTTCTTTCTTCTCAATATCGTACTATTACAATTTCTTCCATAATCATTGTGCAGGCATAATTAATAGGCCTCATTTCTCAGTTCTTTTTCTTATACGGTTAGATAATCTCTTAATTATAAATCTTTAATGAATACGACACGCTATTGGTTCTTTTTAAATCTAATACGACTACATCTCCTTTATTAGTTCTCAATCTTGTTTGATTGTATCTCCTTTTGCGACTCACAATATATTACGATTAGTCGACTTTCTTAGTTCTCAATATCTTACGATTACACTTCTTCCTAAGTTATTAAGCTAATATAATTGCCTCCGTTCTCTTTCGAATATGCGATTTGATCATTCATTTGATCTAAATCTTTTGAGCACAGGTCCCACGCATGGTTCTCAATCTAGTCTAACTAAGTCACGTATTAGGTGCTTATCATCCGTTATTAGATATTCTCATCTTTTTAACATCTATGTCGATTAGATCACCTTTCTAGTTTCTTAATTATCTCTCTAATATTTTATCATGTGTTCTCCTTTTACGATTCATAACATAGAACAGTTAGTCAATTTCTTGGCTCTCAATATCGAACGATCGCAACTTCTTCCTTACTCGTAAAGCAAGTTTGATCGGCCTCATTTCTCTATTCTTTTGCAAATGCTATTAGATGATGTATTAGTTCTAAATCTTCAAGGAATAGGTCCAGCGCATGGTTCTTAATCCATTCTTATTAAAACATATTTATGTTCTTACCTTGTGAAATTTGATCTCATATCTTTTCCAAATGTGCTATGATTGGAACTCCTCTCATATTTCATAATCTTACACGACTAATCTCCTTATCTTTGTTCTGTGAATTGCATATGTTATGTCTCCTTTTGTTGTTCATTGTATAGCACGATTAGTCGCATTTCTTAGTTCTCAATATTGTACGATTATCACTTCTTCCTTTGTCATTATACAAGGTGTAATTGGCTTCATTTCTCAGTTCTTTTCAAATAAGGTTAGATAATCATCTTTTGTTCAAACTCTTTTTCAATTTGAACTGATTCTTGGTTCTTAATCTAGCATAATTAAATCACATTTTACGTTGTTATCATGAGTTATTAGAACTTATTATGTTTCTACATGTACTTTGTTGAGAACTCCTTTCTTGTTTCTTAATCCTATGCGACTTGATAACAGTTATTAGTATTTAATCTTGTACAATTTGAACCCTTTCTTAGTTCTCAATATGTGTAGTACAACACCTTCCACTGTGATTAAGCATGTATACATGGCCTCATTTCTCACTTATTTCTTCAAAACCATCATATTATATTTTAGTTCTTATTCTTTTTTGCACTTAGTTATCACTCATGGTTCTTAATTTGGCCAAATCAAATCGCATTTTACGTTCTTTTCTTGAGTTACGAGATTTATTTTTATAAGAACTCCTGTTCTATTTTCTTAATCTGATATGACTCGATCGACTTCGTTAGTTCTTAATCTGTACGACTAGATCTCCTTTACTGTTTCATAATATAGTACGATTAGACCCTTTATTTCTTCTCAATATCGTACTATTACAATTTCTATCTTAATCATTGTGCAGGCACAATTAATAGGACTCATTTCTCAGTTCTTTTTCGTACACGATTAGATAATCTCTTAATTATAAATCTTTAATGAATACGACCCGCTCTTGGTTCTTTTTAAATCTAATACGACTACTTCTCCTTTATTAGTTCTCAATCTTGTTTTATTGCTGTATCTCTTTTTGCGACTCACAATATATTACGATTAGTCAACTTTCTTAGTTCTCAATATCTTACGATTACACTTCTTCCTTAGTTATTAAGCTAATATTACGATAATAAGAAATCTAGATTAGTCAACTTTCTTAGTTCTCATTTGATCTAAATCATTTGTGCACAGGTCCCACACATGGTTCTCAATCTAGTCTAACTAATTCATGTATTAGGGGCTTATCATCCGTCATTAGATATTCTTATCTTTTCAACATGTATGTCGATTAGATCACCTTTCTAGTTTCTTAATTATCTCCCTAACATTTTATCATCCGTTCTCCTTTTGCGATTCATAGAACAGTAAGTCAATTTCTTGGCTCTCAATATCGAACGATCGCAACTTCTTCCTTACTCGTAAAGCAAGTTTGATCGGCCACATTTCTCTATTCTTTTGCAAATGCTATTAGATGATGTATTAGTTCTAAATCTTCAAAGAATAGGTCTAGCGCATGGTTCATAATCCATTCTTATTAAAACATATTTATGTTCTTACCTTGTGAAATTTGATCTCATATCTTTTCCGAATGTGCTATGATTGGAACTCCTCTCATATTTCATAATCCTACACGACTAATCTAACCTTTCTTTGTTCTGTGAATTGCATATGTTATGTCTCCTTTTGTTGTTCATTGTATAGCACGATTAGCCGCATTTCTTTGTTCTCAATATTGTACGATTATAACTTCTTCCTTTGTCATTATACAAGGAGTAATTGGCTTCATTTCTCAGTTCTTTTTGAAATAAGGTTAGATAATCATCTTTTGTTCAAACTCTTTTTCAATTTGAACTCATTCCTGGTTTTTAATCTAGCATAATTAAATCACATTTAACTGGGATTATCATGAGTTATTAGAACTTATTGTGTTTGTACATGTACTTTGTTGCAAACTCCTTTCTTGTTTCTTAATCTTATGGGACTTGATCCCAGTTATTAGTATTTAATCTTGTACAATTTGTCCCCTTTCTTAGTTCTCAATATCGTACGAGTACAACTCCTTCCACTGTGATTAAGCACGTATGCATGGCCTCATTTCTCACTTTTTTCTTCAAAACCATCATATTATATTTTAGTTCTTATTCATGAGTCATAATAAACTACGATTAGACCCTTTCTTTCTTCTCAAAATCGTACTATTACAATTTCTTCCTTAATCGTTGTGCAGGCATAATTAACAGGCCTGATTTCTCAGTTCTTTTTCTTATACGATTATATAATCTCTTAATTATAAATTTTTAATGAATACGAACCACACTTGGTTCTTTTTAAATCTAATACGACTACTTCTCCTTTATTAGTTCTCAATCTTGTTTGATTGTATCTCCTTTTGCGACTTAGAATATATTAGGATTAGTCGACTTTCTTAGTTTTCAATAGCTAACGATTACACTTCTTCCTTAGTTATTAAGCTAATATAGTTGCCTCCGTTCCCTTTTGAATGCGATTAGATAATGCATTTGATCGAAATCTTTTGTGCACATGTCCCACACATGGTTCTCAATCTAGTCTAACTAGGTCACGTATTAGGTGCTTATCATCCGTTATTAGATATTCTTATCTTTTCAACATGTATGTCGATTAGATCACCTTTCTAGTTTCTTAATTATCTCCCTAATATTTTATAATGTGTTCTCCTTTTGCAATTCATAACATAGAACAATTAGTCAATTTCTTGGCTCTCAATATCGAACGATCGCAACTTCTTCCTTACTCGTAAAGCAAGTTTGATCGGCCTCATTTCTCTATTCTTTTGCAAATGCTATTAGATGATGTATTAGTTCTAAATCTTCAAGGAATAGGTCCAGCGCATGGTTCATAATCCATTCTTATTAAAACATATTTATGTTCTTACCTTGTGAAATTTGATCTCATATCTTTTCCGAATGTGCTATGATTGGAACTCCTCTCATATTTCATAATTTAAGAACCAAGTCGCCTACACGACTAATCTCTTTTCTTTGTTCTGTGAATTGCATATGTTATGTCTCCTTTTGTTGTTCGTTGTATAGCACACTAAGTCGCATTTCTTAGTTCTCAATATTGTACGATTATCACTTCTTCTTTTGTCATTATACAGGGTTTGTAATTGGCTTCATTTCTTAGTTAGACTTTTTCAAATAAGGTTAGATAATCATACTGGTTCAAACTCTTTTTCAATTTGAACTGATTCTTGGTTCTTAATCTAGCATAATTAAATCACATTTTACGTCGTTATCATGAGTTATTAGAACTTATTATGTTTCTACATGTACTTTGTTGAGAACTCCTTTCTTGTTTCTTAATCTTATGCGACTTGATCCCGGTTATGAGTATTTAATCGTGTACGATTTGTCCCCTGTCTTACTTCTCAATATAAATGCATTTAGTGAGTATTCAGGCCAAGTAAGTGCTTAATCATAGTGGAAGGATTTGTACTTATTTCTTCAAAAATCATATACACACATAGATGTATACAATCTAGATGTGAGAAGATTTATTTCTTTATTCTCAATAACTAGTAGGATTAAATTTAATCCTTAATCATTGTGCAGGCATAATTAATTACGCCTGATTTCTCAGTTTTCTTTTTCTTATACGATTATATAATCTCTTAATTATAAATCTTTAATGAATACGAACCGCTCTTGGTTCTTTTTAAATCTAATACGACTACTTCTCCTTTATTAGTTCTCAATCTTGTTTGATTGTATCTCCTTTTGCGACTCAGAATATATTAGGATTAGTCGACTTTCTTAGTTTTCAATATCTTACGATTACACTTCTTCCTTAGTTATTAAGCTAATATAGTTGCCTCCGTTCTCTTTTGAATGCGATTAGATAATTCATTTGATCTAAATATTTTGAGCACAGGTCCCACACATGGTTCTGAATCTAGTCTAACTAGGTCACGTATTAGGTGCTTATCATCCGTTATTAGATATTCTTATCTTTTCAACATGTATGTCGATTAGATCACCTTTCTAGTTTCTTAATTATCTCCCTAATATTTTATCATGTGTTCTCCTTTTGCAATTCATAACATAGAACAATTAGTCAATTTCTTGGCTCTCAATATCGAACGATCGCAACTTCTTCCTTACTCGTAAAGCAAGTTTGATCGGCCTCATTTCTCTATTCTTTTGCAAATGCTATTAGATGATGTATTAGTTCTAAATCTTCAAGGAATAGGTCCAGCGCATGGTTCATAATCCATTCTTATTAAAACATATTTATGTTCTTACCTTGTGAAATTTGATCTCATATCTTTTCCAAATGTGCTATGATCAAAAACAAGAAAAACTGGAACTCCTCTCATATTTCATAATCCTACACGACTAATCTCCTTTCTTTGTTCTGTGAATTGCATATGTTATGTCTCCTTTTGTTGTTCGCTGTATAGCACGATTAGTCGCATTTCTTAGTTCTCAATATTGTACGATTATCACTTCTTCCTTTGGCATTATACAAGGTGTGGCTTCATTTCTCAGTTCATTTTCAAATAAGGTTAGATAATCATCTTTTGTTCAAACTCTTTTTCAATTTGAACTGATTCTTGGTTCTTAATCTAGCATAATTAAATCACATTTTACGTTGTTATCATGAGTTATTAGAACTTATTATGTTTCCACACGTACTTTGTTGAGAACTCCTTTCTTGTTTCTTAATCCTATGCGACTTGATCCCAGTTATTAGTATTTAATCTTGTGCGATTTGTCCCCTTTCTTAGTTCTCAATATCGTACGAGTACAACTCCTTCCACTATGATTAAGAATACTTGGCCTCATTTCTCACAAAGAGTATTTCTTCAAAACCATCATATTATATTTTAGTTCTTACTCTTTTATGCATAGTTATCACTCAGGGTTCTTAATTAGGCCAAATCAAATCGCATTTAAAGTTCTTATCTTGAGTTACGAGATTTACTTTTATAAGAACTCCTGTTCTATTTCTTAATCTGAAATGACTCGATCTACTTTGTTAGTTCTTAATCCTGTACGATTAGATCTCCTTTACTGTGTCATAATATAGTACGATTAGAGACCCTTTCTTTCTTCTCAAAGAGTACTATTAAAATTTCTTCCTTAATCAATGTAGAGGCATAATTAATAGGCCTGATTTCTCAGTTCTTTTTCTTATACGATTATATAATCTCTTAATTATAAATCTTTAATGAATACGAACCGCTCTTGGTTCTTTTTAAATCTAATACGACTACTTCTCCTTTATTAGTTCTCAATCTTGTTTGATTGTATCTCCTTTTGCGACTTAGAATATATTAGGATTAGTCGACTTTCTTAGTTTTCAATAGCTAACGATTACACTTCTTCCTTAGTTATTAAGCTAATATAGTTGCCTCCGTTCTCTTTCGAATGCGATTAGATAATGCATTTGATCTAAATCTTTTGTGCACAGGTCCCACACACGGTTCTCAATCTAGTCTAACTAGGTCACGTATTAGGTGCTTATCATCCGTTATTAGATATTCTTATCTTTTCAACATGTATGTCGATTAGATCACCTTTCTAGTTTCTTAATTATCTCCCTAATATTTTATCATGTGTTCTCCTTTTGCATTTCATAACATAGAACAATTAGTCAATTTCTTGGCTCTCAATATCGAACGATCGCAACTTCTTCCTTACTCGTAAAGCAAGTTTGATCGGCCTCATTTCTCTATTCTTTTGCAAATGCTATTAGATGATGTATTAGTTCTAAATCTTCAAGGAATAGGTCCAGCGCATGGTTCATAATCCATTCTTATTAAAACATATTTATGTTCTTACCTTGTGAAATTTGATCTCATGAACAAATCTTTTCCAAATGTGCTATGATTGGAACTCCTCTCATATTTCATAATCCTACACGACTAATCTCCTTTCTTTGTTCTGTGAATTGCATATGTTATGTCTCCTTTTGTTGTTCATTGTATAGCACGATTAGTCGCATTTCTTAGTTCTCAATATTGTACGATTATCACTTCTTCCTTTGGCATTATACAAGGTGTGTAATTGGCTTCATTTCTCAGTTCATTTTCAAATAAGGTTAGATAATCATCTTTTGTTCAAACTCTTTTTCAATTTGAACTGATTCTTGGTTCTTAATCTAGCATAATTAAATCACATTTTACGTTGTTATCATGAGTTATTAGAACTTATTATGTTTCCACACGTACTTTGTTGAGAACTCCTTTCTTGTTTCTTAATCTATGCGACTTGATCCCAGTTATTAGTATTTAATCTTGTGCGATTTGTCCCCTTTCTTAGTTCTCAATATCGTACGAGTACAACTCCTTCCACTATGATTAAGCACCTTATACTTGGCCTCATTTCTCACTTATTTCTTCAAAACCATCATATTATATTTTAGTTCTTATTCTTTTATGCATAGTTATCACTCAGGGTTCTTAATTAGGCCAAATCAAATCGCATTTAAAGTTCTTATCTTGAGTTACGAGATTTACTTTTATAAGAACTCCTGTTCTATTTCTTAATCTGAAATGACTCGATCTACTTTGTTAGTTCTTAATCCAGTACGATTAGATCTCCTTCACTGTGTCATAATATAGTACGATTAGACCCTTTCTTTCTTCTCAAAATCGTACTATTACAATTTCTTCCTTAATCGTTGTGCAGGCATAATTAATTGGCCTGATTTCTCAGTTCTTTTTCTTATACGATTATATAATCTCTTAATTATAAATCTTTAATGAATACGAACCGCTCTTGGTTCTTTTTAAATCTAATACGACTACTTCTCCTTTATTAGTTCACAATCTTGTTTGATTGTATCTCCTTTTGCGACTTAGAATATACATTAGGATTAGTCGACTTTCTTAGTTTTCAATATCTAACGATTACACTTCTTCCTTAGTTATTAAGCTAATATAGTTGCCTCCGTTCTCTACATTCGAATGAGATTAGATAAAAGATCAAATCAAGAGCGGTGTCCCACACATGGTTCTCAATCTAGTCTAACTAGGTCACGTATTAGGTGCTTATCATCCGTTATTAGATATTCTTATCTTTTCAACATGTATGTCGATTAGATCACCTTTCTAGTTTCTTAATTATCTCCCTAATATTTTATCATGTGTTCTCCTTTTGCATTTCATAACATAGAACAATTAGTCAATTTCTTGGCTCTCAATATCGAACGATCGCAACTTCTTCCTTACTCGTAAAGCAAGTTTGATCGGCCTCATTTCTCTATTCTTTTGCAAAAATGCTATTAGATGATGTATTAGTTCTAAATCTTCAAGGAATAGGTCCAGCGCATGGTTCATAATCCATTCATATTAAAACATATTTATTATGTTCTTACCTTGTGAAATTTGATCTCATATCTTTTCCGAATGTGCTATGATTGGAACTCCTCTCATATTTCATAATCCTACACGACTAATCTCCTTTCTTTGTTCTGTGAATTGCATATGTTATGTCTCCTTTTGTTGTTCATTGTATAGCACGATTAGTCGCATTTCTTAGTTCTCAATATTGTACGATTATCACTTCTTCCTTTGTCATTATACAAGGTGTGTAATTGGCTTCATTTCTCAGTTCATTTTCAAATAAGGTTAGATAATCATCTTTTGTTCAAACTCTTTTTCAATTTGAACTGATTCTTGGTTCTTAATCTAGCATAATTAAATCACATTTTACGTTGTTATCATGAGTTATTAGAACTTATTATGTTTTTACATGTACTTTGTTGAGAACTCATTTCTTGTTTCTTAATCCTATGCGACTTTATCCCAGATTCGAACTATATTGTGACACAGTAAATATTAGATCTAATCGTACCTGTCTCTGGTTTTGAACAACTCCTTCCACTATGATTAAGCACTTATATTTGGCCTAATTTCTCACTTATTTCTTCAAAACCATCATATTATATTTTAGTTCTTATTCTTTTATGCGTAGTTATCACTCAGGGTTCTTAATTAGGCCAAATCAAATCGCATTTAAAGTTCTTATCTTGAGTTTCGAGATTTACTTTTATAAGAACTCCTGTTCTATTTCTTAATCTGAAATGACTCGATCTACTTTGTTAGTTCTTAATCCTGTACGATTAGATCTCCTTTACTGTGTCATAATATAGTACGATTAGACCCTTTCTTTCTTCTCAAAATCGTACTATTACAATTTCTTCCTTAATCATTGTGCAGGCATAATTAATTGGCCTGATTTCTCAGTTCTTTTTCTTATACGATTATATAATCTCTTAATTATAAATCTTTAATGAATACGAACAGCTCTTAGTTCTTTTTAAATCTAATACGACTACTTCTCCTTTATTAATTCTCAATCTTTTTTGATTGTAATCTCCTTTTGCGACTTAGAATATATTAGGATTAGTCGACTTTCTTAGTTTTCAATAGCTAACGATTACACTTCTTCCTTAGTTATTAAGCTAATATAGTTGCCTCCGTTCTCTTTTGAATGCGATTAGATAATGCATTTGATCGAAATCTTTTGTGCACAGGTCCAACACATGGTTCTCAATCTAGTCTAACTAGGTCACGTATTAGGTGCTTATCATCCGTTATTAGATATTCTTATCTTTTCAACATGTATGTCGATTAGATCACCTTTCTAGTTTCTTAATTATCTCCCTAACATTTTATCATGTGTTCTCCTTTTGCAATTCATAACATAGAACAATTAGTCAATTTCTTGGCTCTCAATATCGAACGATCGCAACTTCTTCCATACTCGTAAAGCAAGTTTGACCGGCCAGATTTCTCTTATACACATCTAAATGCTATTAGATGATGTATTAGTTCTAAATCTTCAAGGAATAGGTCCAGCGCATGGTTCATAAT